>APFE030489511.1:192795-360610 GCA_000404065.3 Pinus taeda
AACATCATATTGGATATTATCCTTTAAATTCCCTATGAACACATCAATCCTATGCTCCTCTGGAATATTTTTTACCCTTATGTTCAATTTTTGGAACTCCTCGATGTGCTCCATTATTGAACCCTTTTGTTTGAGACTTATCAATTGGCTAAAAAAAGTGTTGCTTTTTGTATCCTCATAATGTGTCATCAATTCTTCCGTAAAAATTGCCCAAGTGATAAATTGTTTACGAGAGCAAAGCCATTGATACCATACAAACTGATTTGGTTCCAAATATAAAGTTGCCATACGTACCTTTGTTGTTTTGCACATTATTGAGATTGAAAAATTGCTCCATCTGTAATATCCATGTTGCGGGATCCTTGCCATCAAACTTCCTCATATCAATTTTTGGAATATGATGGGTCTTCGATCCCACATTAGAGTCGATGGAATCATGATTAACATTTATTTTGTTCTCATCATGAGTTTCCTTTACTACCCTTTCACCCTTAATGACCATTTCTTGTAGCAACTTATTCATATTTATCTTCAATTCGTCCATGTCTGTCTTCAAATCTGTCTTCAAATCTATCTTCCAATCGTCCATCTTAGCTTCCACGCTCTTTATCTTAGATTCCATGCCATTTATCTTAGCTTCTGTTAGCTTTTGTGAGGATGACATTTTTTGCACTTGGTCTTGTAATTTTGATATATCATGTAGCATTTCTTCCTCTTCTTCATGAGTCATGCTAGAGCTTTCAGGTTGCTTACTAGGTGTTTGCATTTTCTTTCCTCGGGGCATCAGTTACCTATAATAATGCTCTACTATGCCCTTTGAATTCCTTCAAAATAATTTTTCAAACCAAGCTTAAACAAAAATTTTAAAAAAATCTACACACCTTTTTTCACTTTGTAGGAGCTTGATATTTCCTCTAATGTATCTCTGTAATTTTGGATCATCCAATCTGTAGTAGCCCTCTATGTCCTCTTTCCAATCCACCAATCTGACCCCAATTGGATTCTCCAATGAAGAGTTATGCCAAATCTCCCACAGTGACCTAATTATAGACCTTTCCAGAAGAGCGAAGTTGTATGAAGTGCCACGTGTCACTATTGGACCTTTGGCTCTGAAAAATATCCAGAATAAACTACAGGTCGCCCTCTTTCCATATCATTTTTTGAAATTTCAATCCGATGCTCAGAGAGAAAGTTATGACGATTTTCCCCAGGCCATCATATCTTCGCAAATATAGCACGAAAATCTCTGAAATTTCAGACCCCAGCTGCAGCGTGATGTCTTCTCAAATGGGATTTTTTTCCGACTTCTGAAACATCGCATAAAAAAAGTTATAGTGAAAATGCCACGATGACCTATTTGGAGCAACGAAACCCTAGAATCCAAAGCTCTAATACCAAAGGTTATGAAACCAGCTCAAGAAAAGATAGAAAAGATAGATCAATGCCTTAGAATTCAGCCTCTTCGAGGGGGAAACCTCCTTTACATTACATAAATGAACAAATCTTCGATGATACAAATGAAAAAACCTCCTTTCTATATATAGGAGTCTAAGGAGTCACAATATAACCCAGCTGACCTAACAATAATAATATAAAGCCACAAAAATAAGAATAGAGGGATTCTATGGGGCACAGTAATAACAATATGGGGGTAATAGGGGCACAACAATATTAATAAGGGGTACAACTACCATAGTAATGGGGTAATCACTAGTATTATAGGGACCCAACAAAGTTGAATCATAATTGTGTGCATGATCCATTTCCAATGCTGTTTACTGGCAAAGTATTAGAGAATGTTGGCAGACAAGAGCCATATTCATTTACTAATGGATTTTCAAGCTATAATCAAATAAAAATCACACCAGAAGATCAGAGAAAAACAACCTTCGTGACTGAGTGGGGTTGCTTTCTATATACAGTTATGCTTTTTGGATTGAAGAATGCATCTGCAATCCTTTCTCGAGTAGTGGTCACGACATTCAAAGTGTTTATTCATAAGTTATTGGAAGTATATTTTGATGATTCGACCATGTTTGGGTGGGTAAAGCATCATGCTTCAAGTCTGCACCTCATGATAGATACATGTTGAAGGTATCAGATCACAATAAACTCAAAGAAATGCATATTCTGTGAACCCTTTGGAATTTTGCCCAGCGATGTTGTATGTAAGTTGGAATTGATGATGGACCTTGTGAAGATCGTCGTAATTGTGAACTTGGAAGCTCCTAGGAATGTGAAAAGACTACGTGCAACATTGGGGCACACTAGGTATTACAACAAGTTTATCAAGTCTTATCCCTAGATAACCGCGTCGATGGAGACTTTTTTGAAGAAATCTGAATTTTTTTATGGGATGAAGACTGAAAGCACAACTTTGATGTCTTGAAGGAGAAAATGGTGACAGAGCCTATTTTGGTATTTCCTGGCTGGAAGAAGGATTTCCATATGCATGTGGATGCCTCTTGCATTGTGCTAGGAGAAATATTAACACAAGTAGGTGAGGGAGAGAGTGATCATCTGATAGCTTTCACAAGAAGAAAGTTATCCAAAGACGAGAAGAATTACTCCCCTACAGAGTGTGAAGGGTTGGTGATGGTCTACATGCTGCAGAAGTTTAGGCGTTACTTGTTGGGTGGAGACTTTAAAATGTACACATATCACACCGCACTGAAGTACCTAGTTAATAAGCCTGTGTTGGGGGGGAAGATATGCCGATGGTTACTATTGTTCCAGAAGTATGACTTTGAAGTGATAATGAAGCTTGGAAGATTGAATGCGGGTCCACCATCTATCCAGGATTGAAATAGGTGAGGAACCAAGTAGTTTGGAGGAAGGACTACTAGATGCACAACTCTTTGTGGTGTGCATTGTAAATGATCATTTTGCTAATATCATTCAATTTTTATCAACTAGAACAACTCTGGAAGGTTACTCCACTCAGCAGAAGAATGATTTAGTAGTTTGTGTTGCAGACTTTTAGTAATTGTGGGTCATTTGTATAATATGGGATTGGATAAAATATTGCGAAGATATGTTCCAGAATTTGAACGTTCTAGTATCCTAGTTGAAGCCCAAGGGGGAGTGACAGGATGTCAATATGTATGGAAAGCAACCGCGCAGAATATTTGCATGCTCGGTTATGGTGGCAAACACTACACAAGGATTCTAAGGCATATTGCAAGGCGTTTGATGCTTTCCAAAGGATGGGGAAGCCTTTGCGAAGGGATGAATTTCCTTTAAATAATCAAGTGTCATTACAGGTATTTGATAAATGGGCCATTGACTTTATAGGTCCAATACATCCACCAGGAAATGAGACAGGTGTGCAGTATATCATTACTACAACTGACTATTGAACCATGCGGGAAGCAGCACAGTCAACAAAGGATTTTACAGCGGCCACTGCTCAAAGTTTTAATTTGAATATATCTTAACAAGGTTTGGATTCCATAAGAATTTGATTAGTGATAGGGGTATGCATTTTTTGAATGAAACAATCAGTAGGATGCTTGAAGAATTCCAGGTGTATCATGAGAAGAGCACGCCTTATCACCCATAGGTGAATGTAATAATGGAATCTTTTAACAAGATTTTGGAGCATGCATTTACAAAGGTATGAAATGCGCAGAGGAATGATTGGGACATGCGTGTTCTTGCTATCTTATGGGCTTATAGGATGACCTACAAAAATGTTATAGGGAAAACATCGTTTAGGTTGGTTAATGGAATTGAATTCGTAATGTCTATGGAGTATATTGTGCCAATTTTACATATTGTATCCTTGACAGAGATGGCAGATCGCACGACCTTGGAGGACCGACTCGCACAGATCATGGAGTTAGAAGAAGACCTCTTCCCTACAAGATTTCATCAAAAAGTGTAAAGGTAACGAGAGAATGCATGGCATGATAAGCAGATTAAGATGCACACGTTTAAGGTATATGATTTAGTGTTGTTATATGACAGCAAGTTCATGAGATTTCCAAGAAAATATCAAATTCACTGGTCAGGACCACATGTTATTAAGGAGATCATGGATGGTGGTGCAGTTCAGTGCATGAAGCTAAATGTGGAACTATTCCCTAGAAAAGTGAGTGGAAGTAGGTTGAAGCTATACATATGGGATCCTTCCCCTGCATAATGACTATTTGGAAGCATCCAATCTTAGTAATCCAGGTAGTTGCAAAGGGATTGCGGAACTAAAAACTACATTACCCGACTAAGTGAGAAACATGGTAGGGAGGTTGTGCAACTAATGAAAGGGGTGTGACACATGAAGCTGCGTTGGATTAGTTATGCCATGGAGGATAGGGCTACACAAACGGGTCCAAAAGTAGTCGTTAAAGTTGAAAAGTCGGCTTCACAGCACACAGATGAGCAGGAGCTTTCAAAGCGAGAACGAGATGGTGGAGAGGAGCAGAGCACTTCCTTCACGTTTAACGGGCGCGGGAAGGAGCAAACGGGTGGAAAACGAGAAAATAATAAGTCTGGTAAGCACACACACATTGACCCAGTGGTGATTACAAAAGGCAATCTCGATGAGATCAATGACAAGGTTAGAGACACGACAATTGAGTTGTTGCAACAGTTTGAGCAACAAAATATGCAGACATTAGGGAGCATCCAAAAGGATCTGCGTGAGCTACAGATCCAAACTAGAAGGGTCTGTTTGCGTAGAGTCAAATGAGGATCGCGCTGTGCTTAGTACTGTGAAATAAATGGGAGTGAATTTTGTCGTGCTACCACTCCACAACCTCCACATGCTGCATCAAGGGTTTCAGATGAGTTGCGGATCAAAGAGAAGCATGCTCTCACAGTCATCGATGAATTCAAGGTAAATAATGAACATATGTTCGCGGAGAAAGAACAGACATTGAAGGCAAAGGAGGAGATGCAACAAAGAAGTCAAAGCCTAGAGACAAGGATAGAGAAATCTTGCAAAACAATGCCAAACTTGAACATCATGGAGGATGCAAAAGCTTCGTCAAAAGTTAGAAATTGGTTGCTACTGTACGTGCATCAATGGAGGAAGTCAATATGGTTATTTTTTACTTCCAAATGAAGATATTAGAGTTTCAGTTGAAGTTGCAGCCAACGACTCTACCAGAGGCTCGGGAGAAACGTAGAGCAACAATCAAGGAGAATATGAACAGATTGGATACCCCAGTCACTGATTGCACAATGATGTTCGACCAAGAAATGGAATTATTGACAATTATGTAGGAGGACCCGAATTTGCAGAAGCTGAACATCGATGTCAAAGAGACATAGCAGAAGTATAATGAGGTCGAAGTGACTACGCGGACTTTGGCGCCATCACAACGCCTCACAAACTTATAAGAAGGGAAGCAGTTGCAAGCAAAGATGGAATAATTGTAGAGGAAAGAGGACCTTCTAAAATCCAGGTTATAGCCGTGGTTAGAGGAAGCTTGTGAGCTTACTATGTCACTCCACGAAAAGCTAACGGTGCTAAAACAGACATAGAGAATAATAAGCCTAGTAGTGGAGGTCCCAACAACAAAAAATTTGGTGGAAGAAGTGCAGCAGGTCGTGGCGCAGAGCGCTGCTGAAGTTGCAGTATTGCAGGTTGAGCTAGGTTCCCTCCATAGCAAGATTGAGGCAGAATCTGGGTGACTCGAGGGCAAGTAATGATCTTTGTGTTGGGGGCCTATTCGGATAAAGTCCCTAGGGTCCATTTTGGGGTTAGTTAACCCAGTTTTTGAATGTTTATGTAAAACAATGTAAAGTCTCCACAAAATATGGATGTGAAGTGTGCAGATAGATAGAATCAAAGGGGTTTACCCCTTGTTTAGATAAGCAAATAGGTTGGTTTTAGAGACTCACCTATGGTCTGTGGAGCATGGTATTGTATTGATGAAAGTTATATATAGTTGAGTCATAGCGAATATAAGGGGTAACTAAGTTAAGAAAGAGTAAGACAAAGATTGTTTTGGGCAAGTGCTAAGGCATGAAGGCTCTAATTCATGTACTTAGAAGAAAGGGGAAGTCTCCTACAACTGAGCGCACAAGAGGCCTTGGTAAGTCCACAACTAAGTGCGCAGACCCCTGCAGCTGAGTGTGCAAGATGAAAGAATCTGTAAGATGAACATTGAGAATGAATAAAGAATGACTTTGAAGAACTATCTTGCAATTTGAGCATTATTATTGATTCTATTTATGTTATGATTTGACGCTTTATAATATGTTTTCTGTGGAATAGTTAATAAATGTTGCGCAAAACTATTGAATTTTTATCTTTCTTCTACATAAATAAAGTAATTATCTGTGTTTCTGAAGTTAAGAATTAATCCTTTTATGTTTTCTAATGAACTAGGTAGATCTGCCCGAAGGCAGATCTAGGATTATTAATTAATGCACGAAAGTGGATAATTTTCCTAAATAGGGTCCACAAAGACTAATCGTAGACCTTCATGAAGGTCTAGAAGCCATTTTACCATAGTTACAATAGTGAGCCCCAGAAGGATACCGATCTGTGCAAAGGGAAATTTTAACTATATGAACTTAAGAACCACTTACCACATGTCCTTAAATGTAGAAACCTGGTTCTAGCATCCCCAAATATTACTTTGGGTGAGAGTACAGTCTGCGCTATGCAGGATGTTACCGAAAGGGCCAACAGTTATGGATTTTTTGGTCGGCGAGAACAAATCTGAACTTGGGTCAGGACCCCTTAAGCCAACACCTACGCACACATGGATTCTCTTCTAGTTGTTTCCCTGCAGATTTATCTTCCCCAATAGCTACACCGCTTCTTGTAACTATATTAATGCTTGGGCCATCCTCACGTCGTTCTGACGTCATCATCTGGATGTTCTAAGTGGACTAATGGTTCTTCTTCTCTCGCATCTTTGATATTAGTATAGGACAATCTTCTATTACATGGTCAAATTTTCGACAATACTGACAGGAGGGGTGTGTCACTTTCTCACAATCTCACGCATAGTGGTCTGGTTCCCCACAATTGTAATAAATAATTTATCCTTGACCTCTTTCAGCTCCTCCCCCTCATCCCCTTCCTCATCCTTGTAACCCTCCACACATTGAGGATGTGCCTTGATCCTACAGTGCACATGTCTCAGCATGTCCTCTATATGTTGGAGTTCTCTTCATCATTAACTCATAGCTTCAGTAACTGTGCTCATCATTGCCTATAGACTTACAATTGCAGAATAGTTGTTGGAGATTCTGTACGAAATTCTGCAACAAATGGAAATTTCCAGTTGAGTGTTTACCTGTTATTTAGTAGATAGCGCACCAAGGCATTACACCATTACTTGGTCCTACGGATTTTTTTGCATTTAGGGGGTTAGGGCCTCCCAGAATTAGATACTTCTGATATACTGAGAAATGATCCTTGTCATGGCCATTTCCTTTGCACTTTAAGGACCACAGTTGAGAACATGTCTCATTTCTTACCTCTTTTCCCTTTTTGAGATCCTGCAACTCCATATGCAAGCTAGCTAGTTACGTTTAAATCTACTACACTCCAAGATTCGTATCCTAAATAGGTGAAGCCTCCAACTTCATAGTAATTTCCAATGCTTTAGCCTACAATCCAATCTTTTGTTGTGACAATGGTAATCTCAGATGAGGTAACAACGTAGCAATATGCCATTCCTTATGCTCCTTGTCTGAAATCTATACATTATACTATTGTAGTAGACATTTCAATCTCTGTTCAATATCCCATGCAGATTCATTCACCTTCTCCTTAATTTCTTTGATCTCAGTCACACACTGGGCTTGTGACTTTCACTTTCTGAATTTGTTATTCAGAGATTTTTTGTGTCTTTAAATGAACAAGTTGGATTATTCCTACTTTACTTAATATACCAGGTCAGCAGCCTATCTTGCAATGTTGGGACCAGATGCTCTTTCTTCATATCGTCATTTGTTATCTATTGTGGCTTCCACACAACATCTACTACAAACCAAAATTGATCAGAGGCTTTTGTCCCTAGACCCCTGAATATAGGAATATTCATGGTGTTTTCCATACTAAATAGAGGAGGTGGAGGTGGAGGTGGTGGCGTAGGTTTTTGAGTTAGAGGTGATGGCAGAGGTGGACTGGATGGATGTGGGATTCCCACAGTGCCCTGATCTACTGCCTGTAGCAGACCTCCAAGCATCTTCAGACTATTACTTTCTTCTTTGCTATAGGATGCTCCTAACAAAGGATTGTACTCAACAATTGTATCCAGGTCTTTTCTGAACTATTTCCCACTTTGCATAGCTCCTATTGAGCTTCTTCCAAACATCAATTTAGTGGCAAAACTTGTTTCTCGTACAATATCATTTTAATCCAGGTTCTTAGAGACTTCAGATACTTACCCCTTGGTCCTTTGAAAAGGAAGTGTTTAGCTTGTATATAACTCACAGACATATAAATCACAAACTCAATGATAAATCCACCAAAAATACTATCAATCTAGTAATTGAGAGCCTTCACAACCTTGTATTCTGATCCTTCCAAGTGCTTCATTAACTCTGGAGTCCACATAATAGGGTTATCCAGCTTCCAAGTAGGTTGACCATGTGCCAATTTAATCAACCATTCATATAATTCAAATAGAAAAGAGTGAAAGAAAACTTCGTGTTCATCTGTATAGAAATATCTCTACAACCACTCTTCATTCAACAGACACAAATTTCTCTTTTCTTGAGATGCAACCTTGTGTAGGTTCTGATCTATCCACTTTTCAATCTCCTTCTTTGTTTGTCCCTATGGACCCCACATCACATGTCCCTTAGATAGATCCTGATCTTGGAAATAGAACCATTTGTTAGCTTGATAGGGCTTGGACCTAGGTTTGGAGTTAGGTGTGCTAACCAAAAAAACCATACACTACTGGCCTTTTCAGAAAACACCCGCCTAGCACAGGCTACATTCTCACCCGAGGCAGTATTGGGGGATGCTAGAACCAGGTTTCTGCATCTAGAGGGATATGTGATATGTTTTTTGCAGATCTATGGCTTTATCTTGACCTTCACGAACCCTAAACCTTGGAACCCAGAACTTACAGTAAATAATAGTTAATAGCTTCATGTCCTTCACCGATTGCACTAAAAATGCATAGCATCATATAAATAAGAAGATCTAAATCTTCATGAATATATAATTACTTTCCAGATTAAATTCATTCAACAGTTCATAAATACAACAACTTCAGAAATAAACAGTAATACACAGATACACGGATATCACTTCAAAATATGTCTTTATTCTGCTTCAAATTCTCGGTTACAAACTCTTTCCAACCCTGCGTATATAGCTACATGGGCTCGTGCATGCTGCTGTAGACTTACCAAGGTCTCCGCACACACAATTGTAGGAGCCTTCCCCTTCAATCAAGTACAGAATAGAAAAATTCATACTCAACTCATGCACTTACTACTTCACTGACCTATGAATCTTCTATGACTTCCTTTTATACTCTTCCTTCATTATAATACCATGGTCCGTGAACCATGGGCAGGCCTCAAAACAACTTGAATTTAAAAACTAAGGGGATTTGACCTTCCTAAACCCCCTTTGATTCCTATTGGCCTGTGCTACTCATGCTCCTCTCCTCAAAATGTGGGGACTTTACAATATCTTTACAAACTTAACAAAACTTTAAAAAAATTTGACAAAGGGGTCCCCAACCCAACAACAATTTCTGGACTAATCCCCATTGAATGTCAAACTAGAGGTTCATGAGGCAAGAGAAAAGGGTAAACTAAAGGTTTTGCTTATGAGTAGATAGGGTTTAGGAGTGAAGGACTACTTACATGAGGATCATGGAAAGTGTTGTCACTCACTACAAAATTTGTTTTTACCTATCAAAAGGGTGCAAAAGATTATAAAAATTTGCAGCCATCTTCCAAGCCATATAAGAAATCAAAGCTAAATTCGACCCACTCCATTGGATAGTGCTCAGAATTAGATTTCCATTGATATATGGAACTCCCCAAATGGAATCTGGAATAAAAATTTAGAGCAGATCGAAGATGCCCTTCGAAAACCACAAAACAAGGAGAGTATAAAATCTTGAGTCCTAGCATATCGGCAATCCCGCAAATCGGAAGTCTTAGCACATCAGAAATCAAAATATTGGAGGTCATTGAATATTGGTGCATCAAACTTCATAGCTTTAATATATTTGAGGATCAGTAGCATGGCATATCGGCAGTCGGGGGGTCTAGGCCATATCAGCGATCGACATTTTCACAATGACAACATTAAGAAGGTTGTGATCACTGAATGCTAATAATGTTAAATCACTAGAATTGCCTTTAGTGTTAAAGCACCAGGAAATTGAAAAGATAAATTAACAAAGGATTTCAGTGTAAAACTAGAGCAGGACCATGCCTTTTCTCTCTCCTCCAAAGGGACGCGTGGAAACACATGATTGGATCCGATAAATAAAGCATGGCAACACATGATTGGTTCTGATAAGGACACGTGTTATGCAGATTTGGAATTTTGAGGGATCAAAAAGAGCCAAAGAACAAAGGGTTAAGTGAATAGGATGATCGGAAATTAGTGATCTGAAATCAGTGATCAACGAAATTGAAATGTCGCACCACCCAAGTTAAATTCCCATTTTGAAAACGTTGATTGAGGGGCCCTGATATAAAGGCTAGCCCATGGTCTAGAGGAAATTTAAGGACCAAGGGCATAGAGAAATCTATAAAGGAATGGTAGCCCCCGAGCAGGAACAAAAGTTCCTAGCACCTTAAGGCTAAGCACTTGGTCACAGCCCCCAGTCATATGATGACAATTGCAATAAGGGGGTAAACCAAAGGGGACCAAGGGATATTGAAAATCACTATTTTGTAATGTATTAACACTAAAAGTATTGGTGCACTAAGGTTTTGATAGTGTGATACAAATATTTAAAGGCGCAATCAGTTGACAACTGAGGAATTCAGTCGACAACTGAGGAATTGAATGAAGGCATGGAGCAGTTTGAAATTGGTATGGGCTAGCTCTATAGAAGCCCCCGTAATAGGAAACTGAGGAATATATAGGAAACAGAATTGAATTTGACTAATTTACCTGTGATGCTCAAGAAAGACTTAATGGCTCAGCATGGAGCTCCACTCAGTCATATAATGAAGGATTGTCAGTTCAACCTCCACTTTTTCTCTATGATAAGCAACCACAGTTGATCACTACTAACTCCAGGGAGTGGGGAATTCAAGTGATTAGAGAAAAAGAGACAAGTGAACTTGCCAAATCATTAAGGTAGATGTGTGGCCTGAGAAGGGACCATAACAAGGATGGCTTGGAGATATTTTCCTCCCCATCATTCAGTTTTCCTTATTTCTATTTATTCTCTATTTTTTGCATTTTCAAGAAAGGAATCAAATCCTTTTGTAATCACTTTGGGCAGCATAGCTATCGTACACTGAGACAACTAGTCTATCAAATAGCTAGAGCTCTAGCTGAGATATTTTGTAACTTATTTTCAAATCTCTCCACCTCCTTATAAATTGAGGGAATAAACACTTAATAACGGTTCCATAATTCTACACCCAAAGGGTCCAAATTTTATGATTCCGCTTTTGGTTTTAATTTCCTCTTCATGAGGGACTTGAGTGATGCATTGTAGAATGTAAATGGACTAGTGATTTGGAGTCTTCAAGGATTAATGAAACTATTTTTTTTATTCCTATCATAGCAATGAAAAGTATGTTTTCCTCTTTGTATTTCATTTCACATATGTTTCTCTTCTACTAAAATTGTGTAATGAAGTTTCCAGTCTCACTTATTCATGGTCGTATGTATGTTGATGAGTAGTAATAATACCTGTGTAGCTACATATTTACTTTTATTACTTAATATCCTATAGTACCTATAATAAACACAAATTTAATTATGTTGATCAGTGACAAGTGTTTCCATGAGGGATAGAGTATGAAACCTCAATTCACACTCCACAATTCCTGTCATTCCATCTTTTCATTCTTCCAGACTTCTACTGGATAATGTTGTTGAGGATTCTATGTCCTCTCTAACCCTCTCCATCAATTTCCCTCTATACCTTCCCCCAGTTCACCTTTACTAAAATTTCACCATTAAGGCTGCTTGTTGTTGTGTGTCGACCACTAGAACAAGACATTCCCCTTTGCGGTTGGCCCAATTTTACCCCCTATGCATTTAGATCCATGTATTGGCTTGAGTTTTCCTTGATGAAGGCCTATTGAACTAAGAACCTCTTTATTATCTTTTCAAACTACGTGACAATTGGAGTGCAGCAAAAATCGCCACTGATAATCATCCAAAGCACTCCTCCCTTTAAGATGTCCTAGGCACTAGCCTATAATCAACCTAGAGATTCTATCTAGGAAGCTTTCATACGTACTGAAGCAATTTTGCTACAGGTGCTAGAAAAATGTGACAATACAAAGCATGAGGCAAGACACTAAGAAATCATGGATATGTGGTAGAAGATCCTAGTTTCCATGAAAGAGTTAATCACATTAGTTTCTCTTCTTCATGTGAATGTGCTTGAACATAAACCAATTACGCTCACACTTGAAAGCACTATAAGTTTGACTCCAAATCATGATTGAAAACTTTTGCAATTGGGAACATTATCTACCAAATGACCCACAATTCACTACAATATATCATCTGTGAATCAAATCTCTTCACTATAGCTCTACAAACTCAAAAATATAACAATACATTAATGAAAGAAGGGTCAGGAAAATATGGGTGTGTCTATCATGGCGGTTAATTAAGGTTTGGGGTGCGCTTTACTTCCATTTTTCCTTTATCTTCCACTTCTTTTTACTTTAAGCATGTGTTGCTTTATTGGTCAATTTACTCGCAAACCCATTAATATACAACTAAATGAGCATATCGACCTAGGTAAAATGCTAATTCTATACCCATACTCACTAAATTGATTTAGACAAAACAATTCTAACCTTGCCTACCCAATGTTTAAAATGCCGATGTAGACCCAAATTGTATAGACAAAGGGATGAAAACTAAGCTGATTGTTGAATATTATACTTAATTCTTCCTTAATTTGAAAGGGTCAAAGCTCAGAAACAATGATGCACACCCTTTTCAATAAGATCAAGATTAATCAAGAGGCCACACCTACCCTCTTTATGGATGAAGAGAACAAGTAAAACCTCGATAATTGGAAGAAGAAAATACAAAAGCCAAGCAAAAAATGGTTGGCAAAAGAATCAGAAAATCATAACAACATCGAGGGCACTAAAGTTTAAAACAGTGCACTGAAGAATGGATAGACCTCCTTTAATTGTTATGATCACCTTTTCAATAGTATAGATGTAGCTAAGAACAGAAAATGTTCATATTCTTGGTTTATTTCAGTTCTTATCCTCGGTTTGCAAGACCGCGATTTTGCATGTAAGCAAAGTCAATCCTTGTTTCCTAGATTTTTGTATCTTTATCTCTCTTTGAGTTGATACAATTATTTTACTAGGAAAAAAGGTATGGTTTCTGAATACTATTATGTTCAAAAGTAAAGTGATAAAATAGTTTTCACATCAACAAGGGTATAACATATGCTTACCTTTACTTATACACCCTTGAAATTTTGATCTATTACACCTATGCTTATTAATTGTAGTTGAAAACATGAGTTACAGAGAACAAAGGGTACAAGGTAAGCGTATAACTAACACATTTCTAAAACCCACTGATATAAGTCTATACCAAAAAATATAAGATAAATCATGCTTGAAAAAGAAGGAAAGAACATATGATGTGCTTTATTCAGTGGTCTAAATGCACACTAAGAGTAGGCTTTTAGCTAATTTTGATTAAATCATGAAAGTAAAATAAATTTAAACATAGAGGAATAATATATATACATCTCATAGGATGTAATGAATAAAACCATGTTAGCTCAAGTATCCAACGAAAGATAAGTTACTTTCACAAAATACATCAAAAATATTTGTTTCAAGTGAGTTTGGCTTAAAATCAAATCATAAAAGAGATAAAGAGCCTCATCTCGACTACAACCAACTTGCAACTAACAACTTGTTTCCTTCTTACATAACACTCTTCATCCTTCCTCGATGATGTAAGTGTCGAAAACAATATTAAGTTTGCAATATTGATATAATTTGTGCAAAAATTGATAAGACGTAAATAGTTGAATAGGATTGTTGAGTTTACTAAGTTTCCTCTATTTTGACAGGTTTTAATAAATTCTTTAAACAACTCTATTCATATAAAGTAAGAGGTATTGTTGATATGTGGTGGAGAGACTGGGGCGCTTTATTGTGATCCATCAATAGTTGGTTTGCACGATGATCACCATGGTAGATGATCAGCTTAGAAAATAGTACAAAGAGTGTCCATTGAAAGCAATCTCTACGTTAGAGGGACAAATTTCAAAATGCATAAAATAGTATGGATGAATCTATAGATGGACAAGAGGAAATTTATCTTTTCTACCACAATATACTTCCCCTAGCATAGATTCATTAGATATTTATGTATAGTAACCCTATTTTATCCTACAAAATGTCTCTACTTCTCTGCCATAAAAAGCAGAGTCCTTTGTTTTCCTTCTTAAATTTCTAGTCACCAACACAGTCTTGCATTCTGATTTCCCATTTCTTTGTTCCCTTTTCGACCAAAAAGATCCATGCTCGAATATTGCCAAGGCTATATCCCCATTTCCTTGCAAGGTACAAACTTACAATGTCCCAAAACCATTCAATTTATTTGTTAATGGCCAAGAAAGGGCATCGAGGCGTCCCCAAATACATTCTCATCATGAATCAAAAATTGTAGAACGCATAAAATAGTCTTGAGGAATTTACAGAAGCATAACAGAAACTTCAGCTTTTCCACCATAATATACTTCCCCTGGCACAGATTCCTCATATATTTATGTATAGTAACCTTATTTTATCCTGCAAATGTCTCTACTTATTTGCCAAAAACAATAGAGTCTATTGTTTTCCTTTCTAAATTTCCAGTCACCAACACAATAATGCATGTTGATTTCTCATTTCTTCATTCCCTTTTTGACCAAAAAGATCCATTCTCGAACAATTTCAAAGATCTGTCCCCATTTCCTTATAACATAAAAACTTACGACGTCCCAAAACCATTTGAGTTATTTGTTAATTATCGAGAAAGGGCATCGAGGTGTCCCCCATTGTATTCTCATCATAGCTCACAAATTTCAAAATGGATAATATAATGTGGAGGAATTTACAGAAGGACAAGAGGAACTTCATATTTTCCAACAAAATATACTTCCCCTAGCATATATTCTTTCGATATTTATGTACAGTAACCCTATTTTATCCTACATATGTTTCTACTTATTCGCCAAAAATAGTAGAGTCCTTTGTTTTCCTTTATAAATTTCTAATTGCTAAGATAGTCTTGGATGTTGATTTCTCGTTTCTTTGTTCCCTTTTCGACCAAAAATATTTGATCAGTTGCTTAGTATTTATCTCAAAAACAAATGTTCTCAAAATTTCTTGAAACCTAAACGACCAGATTTCTTGAAACCTAAACGACCACGTCCTTCTCGGCAAAAAGATCCTAACACAGCTCGTTTCATTGAAAACTAAGTTCGTATGAGGAAATTATTGAGTTTTGTTCACTTTGTTAAATAGGTGAAATTTAGCAAATAAAATGCCTAGTCACTACATAGTCAACGGTCCGTACTAATGACATGGCAAGTGTGATTGGTTGTAACTTGGTCATGTGGTAGGTGTGTTGGCACAGTTTTATTGGTTAATTCTAGTCTAATGAGAGAATGCCACTTGGAAAGCCTAGAAGCCCCCACGTGGCACCTCCCAATGACCTAGGCAGACTTGGGCACAAAGGAGCAAAATTTTAGTGGAGGTCGGGGTCGAACCCATGGCCTCTTCTCCACAATGCACACTGGCTATTACTACACCACAACATTAGATCTTAATTTATATGGCATTGTGCTTCATGTTAAAGGTTCATCGTAAAGCACATATGGGGAAAGGGGTCAGGGCTTAGCCCGAGCCCCTAAACAAAGCAACGTCATATAACCTTCCGCCATGACCAAGAGAGTGCCCAACCAATGGATTACCACTAATCCAGTGTTAAATTGTGCTTAGCCTAATTAATCAATATTATCACTTAATTAAAGGAGCTTAATATTAAATGGTGATTAGTGCTAATTAACTATACTTAAGAAATAATTAAACGTGCTTTACAGTTGGCAGAGATTTTGGCAAATTTTGCCAAATATGGAACTGCCCCCAATTTTAGCGGGATTAACTGAATTTTTCTAGATTTGGAGAAGATTTTTAGGGGAAAATTGTTTGACCCATAACTCGAGCACTTTTTGACCAAATTGAGCTCAGGAAAAGGTGTTCCTAGCTAATTTCCACATACTAAACACATTGGTGTAGGTATCAGGAGAGGTAGAGATTTGTAAACAACATTTTTTTCCATATTGATCTAATACAAAGGCCCAAATCAAGGAAGTTGGACCAAGGAGATGTAGCCCAGGAGGGGTGAACTCCTTCATCAATACACTATGTTAATGTGTTCAACTGATGTTTTGTTGTACCTTTTATTGTTGTTTTTCAGTACTTATCTTTCAAGCTAATTTTCTCATGAATGTCAGATAAAAGTTCATGTAATTTACATGTACCAAACAACCTAAGGAAACCTATGCATGGGAAGTAATGGACAAACATTTGTTTATAAATATGTAATTAAAATTATCACAACAAAACTAACATTCAGCTATAGATGAAGTTGGTATTAGAGAAAAGGTTGATTTGCTTGATTGCTTGAGTTTTTTGCAAGTAGGGTTTTAAAGGTTGCAAAATTTTGATGCTTACAAAGTTAAAGTTGCAGAGAGGAGAAGGGAAATTGTTGGTTCCAACTCCTGAAGTAATTCCCAAAATAAGGAGAGCCACAACGCCACGATCTCCACCACCTAAAGTTCCAATTTCAACTACACTTGAGACACCTCAAGTTTTGCCTTCAATTGAGATTTAAGAGGTACAAGTAGTACCAGTTTCTAAGCAGAATCTACAACCATTATGATTGGAGAAAGAGAACCTGAAGGTCCTTCTTCAGAAGAGGAAGAATTCAAGAAAGCTTTATGTACTTTAACTAACATGATTAAAGTCCTCAATGAAGAGAGGAAGACTAGAATGGTTGGACAGAGTTGTAAACCTGCACATGGAAAAGGAAGATCAGGAGACAAAAAAGATGAGAAGAAGGATTCATAGGTTAGTGGAGGAAAGCCACCTCCATATCCATGATCTTCATCATCTTCCACATCATCTTCATTATCACATACATCATCATCTTCCACTACCACCACCGAAACTACCCATACTCATTCAAAAACCCCAAAAGGAAAAATTCCCTTACTCAAATTAGACATTAAATTTAAACTTCCCATGTACAATGGTGAAGTGAATGAAAAAAAGTTAGAGAATTGGATTCAATAATTGGAGGTATACTGTAGAATTCAGAACCTTCAAGAAGATGACATAAAGATCTAGTTAGATTCATTAAGGCTAGAAGGAGAAGCATTAGTCTGGTGGGAAGCAAAGATGTTTTCTTATTGGGTCCTAACCCAATTTTAGAGTTAGTTTTTCCAAACAAATCCCTACACTACTGGCCCTTTCGACATCAATCCACAGAGCAAAAATTGAAGTCTCACCTGAAGCAGTATGGGGTGATGTTGAAACCAATTTTATGTACCCAGAGATTAGTGTAATGACGTTTTATTCCCTAAACCTGCCCTCATACAGATCAATAAGCCTTTAGGGCTTATCAATATAACTTTCCTTAATCAATTTCTATACCTCTGCAAATGTTCATAACTATCTTTTGTAGACCCTAAATAGGTGAATAAACCATTTTCGCACCTTTGTGATTACTCCCAATTCTTTATTTACCCAAATCAGCTTAATTGTTTGATAACTTTAACATGCAACAAGATATTCTTCACGTAAACAATTATTATTACTTGCATGCACATATCAATACAAATCATGTAAAATCATGCATCTATATAGTATTAATTCATAGACCCATCATTCATCATAACATAATAGTGCATTCATACAAAATGTCAAAAGGAAATAGATAAACACAAGAATTTCTGCAATAATTTCTTTATTAATACTTCATTTCTTCTTACAAACTCAAGACTTCCCTGCGTACTTGTTAAGATATGGTATGTTCTATGCTTATAACAGTTTACTTATTTTTCTTATTATATTCCACAGATTAGCAATCACATGTACATAAAGTTAAGTGCAGATAGAACATTAAACGATCGACAGAAAACAAGCCAAGACAAGAGACACAAGATGTGGCGGCTAGCCAGGGAAAAATCCCACAATGTGTGGGGAAACCCTTTAATAAAATCTTCTTTTATCTTCAATAATTTAGCAGAGAGAAATAGTACAATAAGACTGATTTATATCAGCAGTAGCAAACCCTAGATCAACAGCATTAGCATGAGCGGCTTCATCATCAACCTAGGGCAGACGATATCTCACAAACCGACTATGGGATCGGCATGATTCCACCACCAGAAGTTGCGGCTTCCAGAGGAGGCTTAGATGAACCTACAGTGAAGTTCAGTTGAGGATATCTTCTAGTCGAACTAGGTCAAACTTTACTTCTACAGTTGCAGCTTCAGTTTCAGCAACTTCCTTCAAACTAGGGCAGTTGATATCTTGCAAACCGTCCATCGGATTGACTGGATTCCACCACCAAAAGTTGTGGCTTTCAGAGGAGGTTCAAATGAACCTATAGGGAAATTTATATGAGGATATATTCTATTCCACTTAGGTCAAACTTTACTTCTACAATTGCAGCTTCAGTTTCAGCAGCTTCCTTCAAACTAGGGCAGTAGATATCTTGCAAACCATCCGTCGGATTGACTTGATTCCACCACCAAAACTTTTTGATTTTAGAGGAGATCCAGATGGACCTATAGCATAGTTCTAAGGAGGACATATGATGGTCAATGCTAGTCAAACTTTGGATCTACAGTTGTAGCTTCAGGTTCAACAGCGTCCGGCTTCACATGTGTGAGAGAGAGACCCTTTTCTGTGCAGTAGAGAAGCGACTCTTTTCTGCGCAGTAGAGAGAGAGATGTGATGAGATGAGTGAGTCCAAATGAGGAAAAGTCCTCCTATATTTATACAGAACGTTGGTATTTGAATAGATGCAGCTATTGGGCTTCTGAGCCTACATGAGTTGTAGGTTGGCTTGATAATAATTCCATAATCAAATAAATTCATATCTCCATGAATACTTATCAGAATCAGATGATCTTTATATCAATCCTACACCTCTTGATGAGAGGAATCTAATAAAAATATTATCAACCATGAATAAGATGACCCACATGAAGTTTTTCCCTGGTTTCCAATTTTAACACTCCCTCTCAACTAGGGAGAACTTCATCTGCAATTTGTCTATCGGTTGTTATTATTCATCCATCAAATGCACTTCCCTGTATAGCCTGACCCTTGCCCTGCTCTTCTCTCTTCTGCCTGTTCTTCCCTATACTAATCTGTACTATTCTGCTCTATTCTGCTCTACTCTTTCATTGTTCTGTTTTGCTCTCCTTTTGTCTGAATTATGAAGAAGAAGACATGATCGAGGATGTATCATACTGACTCAAAGTCAGTCTCAGAGTATGTACCACTGGTCACAGACCAGTCTCAGCCAACCCGAAGTCAGCGTCATAGTGAGTACAACTCCACTGGTCCCAGACCAGTATCATCCTCCCTTGACTCAAAGTCAGTCTCAGAGAGCATACCACTAGTCCTAGACCAGTCTCGACCAACCCAAAGTCAGCTTCATAGTAAGTACCACTCCTACCACTGGTCCTATACTAGTATCGAAGTCTCAGAGAGTGTACCACTAGTCTCAACCAACCCGAAGTCAGCATCATAGTATGTACCACTCTAACAGGTCCTAGACTAGTACTGCACTGACACGAAGTCAGTCTCAAAGTATGTACCACTAGTCTGAGACCAGTCTCAACCGACCCAAAGTCAGTGTCATAGTATGGTACAACTCCTACCACTGGTCCCAGACCAGTATCATTGATCCCAGATCAATGGAGGTCATCCTCCTATAGGGATTACGGTAAATACAACAATGCATCCATCAGTACTACTATGGTCCCTAACTTCATTTCCCTGCTCATTGATTAGATGAGAGGTACTTCCCATGAGTCCTGAACTACATGGGTAGGATGCCTCAACAAGAGAACTAATCAATCCTATCCTCACAGGAGAAAACATCAATCCTGCTACAATCGCCATAGAGAACACATCAATCCAGGCCTCCATGGAGAACACATCAATCTAGGCCTCATAGGAGAACACATCAATCCTACTACTGTTTCCATGGAGAACACATCAATCTAGGCCTCACAGGAGAACACGTCAATCCTTCTACAGTCACCATGGAGAACACATCAATCCAAGCCTCACAGAAGAACACATCAATCCTACTACAGTCGCCATGGAGAACACATCAATCTAGCCCTCACAGGAGAACACATCATCCTGCTACATAGGAGAGCAAATCATCCTATTCCACAAGAGATAAAATCATCTTGTCCCACAAGAGAACGAATCATCTTGTTCCAGTGCACACCTCCAGGGAGGGTGAGTCACCCTGTGGTCATATGTTGCCCCAGAAAGAACCGCAAGTCCTCAAAGCTCCCAGAGCTCAATGTATGCAACATGCAGGACCCTTGTACAAGGGTTTCTTGATGACTCCAAGTCGTTTGGGAAAATCACAGATTAGATATTTCCTCGGGGCTTTGACAAGGTGTATCAACCTGTACATCATCTTACTGCGATGGAGCCTCCTTGCTCATCGACTTACCATATCCCAGATGATGTCTACTTGCTGGAGCAATCAATGAATATAGGATTCCTCAGTAATCAAATCCCACCTCTGGTTGTTAAGAGAATCATAGTGGTATGTGTTCAAACAACTCATTGAAGAGCTTTCCCAACCAGGGAGCTTCATACGAGATCATACTCGTAGATATGTATTTGGTCTCAATGATTCTTATGGAAAACGACTTCTGATTCCTGCTCATCCATTATATAGAAGTAGAATCCAAATTAAAACAACACTAAAAGTGCTCCAGTGATCCTCCACACTACTTGCGTAATCAACATTCGAATAATCATGTAGTTTCATATTTCTGGCAGTGTATCTCAATCCATGAGAGATTATGTCCTAAAGACATCTCAGAAGATTCTTGACACCAATCTAGTGAAGCTAAACCAAGTATGAGCTCATAATGCTAACTCCAAAACATATGTTCGGACAGAGTTTCACCAAGAACATCAACGCGAATGAGTTTTTTTGAAACTCAGAGGCATTCCCCAAATCTGGTCCGACATCACTACCATATATCTTCTAAAAGTTAAGATCCTCGAGGTAGTCACAAGCTTGCAGTCCATCATAGCAAATCTTTTCAGGATCCTCACCACATATTTTACTTGAGATAGGAAATTTCCCTTGGCTTCTGCCACACTTCAAGTCCTTGGTTCTTCATTTCATATTTAGAAGCCAACTCCCTTTTACATTTGTGAATGAGAGGGTATGCACCTGTTAGAAAGAGGTCATCCATGTACAACACCAGTCTGAGAGGTTTGTCATCTTCAAACTTAAAGTAAAGGTTAGGATCAGCTTCACTCCTAGTGAATCCTAGCTTCATCAACTAGTTATAAATCCTCTCATACCATGCTCGGGGTGCTTGCTTCAGCCCATAGAGAGCCTTCTTCAACTTGCATACATGAGATTTTTAATCATAAATCTCAAATCCTTCAGCTTGCTCCACATAGAGCTCTTCTTTGATCGAACCGTGCAAGAACACGGTCTATCCATCTTATGTAGGTTCCATCCTTGTGAAGCCACAAGGGCTATGATCAAATGGATGGTCGTATATCTAGAAATAGGTGCAAATATCATAGTCTATACCTTCCTTCTGGGAGAAACCACAAGCAACAAAACAAGCCTTATACTTTTTCATACTTCCATCTGCTACATGCTTTATCTTGTAAAGCCATTTGGAAGTAACAACTGTCTGGTCTCGGGGTCTGGGAACTACTTCCTAGACATCAGTCTTCATAATAGACCCATATTCTTCAGTCATAACATCCTTCCATACTTTATGCTTGACGACATCTGAGAATGATGAAGGCTCATTTTGTATGATCGTGCTCATGATGGTCAGGTATCCCTGATACCTGTTAGGTTTCTTACTTTCACGAAAGGTTCCTTAGGGTGCAACATGTCCTTCAGCATCATCAAGTATCCCCCTAAGCCATGAAGACCTCTTCCTAGAAGAGTAAGGCTCATGTGGACGAGGATCAATCGCATCCATGGGTTCTTCTACATCAGGCATTGATTCATCATCCATTTCTTTTGGTTCCCTAGTGTTGGCTTCTTGAGAGCTCCTCAAAGTTGGAAGATTGTCCACCTTACTGAAAGCCATATCTTCATCAAAGGTGACATCATAACTAATAACGACTTCCCTTTGACCGGCGGTGAACATTTCTTCAGGACACTTGGAACCCAATGCTTGATGAGGGCATCAATTTTGTACTTATATGGTGGTGTTTGTAGTTTTAGCCCATAAAAGCTTCGGAAGTCTTTGATCATGTAGCATGGCTCAGATAGCTTCCACAATCGTACGGTTCTTCCTTCCCACCACACCATTCTGCTCAAGAGTATGTGGTGTAGTAGTCTCCCTCTTAATGCCAGCCTCAGATATGCCTGAGTGAACCAACTATAATATCTCAGAGGTCTTGTTTCGGCTTGAGGGAAATGGTCCCCTTTTGAGCTTTCCTTCGGCACATCCTGGACATACGCCTTCTTTCTCTACTCAAAATTTGGGCATCCCTGTCAACATTTGTCTTACACCGAGTATAGCTTTATAATGAAGGGGGGCAAACCTCCAATTCCAAAGTATGGATTGAAGAGATGTGTCATAAGACATGATAGCTAGCGGACTTTCATCGACCTGATATAATGAATCAACATGAAACCCAAGGGTAAAGGCATCTTTAACATTATTTTTTGATAGTACCTTGCCATTGCTGAAGGTTACCTTGTAGCCTTTATCTTCCATTACCGAGATGGACACTAGGTTCTTTTTGAGGTCAGGTGCATTTAATACATCCTGGAATTTCTAGCCTTCTTGAATGGTTCTCCTCTTTCTCGATTCCTAGCTCTCCTCTTACCTTTGCTATTGGATTTTTCATTCCTTTGATTGCCATCAGAGGGATTTTGATCATCATCCCAGTGTGAGTCCTTTCTATTAGGGAACTCCCTTTCATAGTGTCCTGCTTTATCGCAAATTTAACATCGTCATTTTCTTCCACCCTTAGGTCTAGCCTTTCCTTTGGATTTAGTCCCAGAATTATTTATTTTATTAGCATGAGAAGAAAGGGTAGCAGGAGGACCTTTAGGCATGGGCATTTCTTGCTCTTCTTCCCTTGTTTCTTCTTGAATGCATCTAGCCATTAATTCCTCGAAACCAGGAATTACATTATTGTTTAGAAGAGTAGTCCTAAACACGTACCATTCGAATGGTAATCCTCCAAAAGTCGTGAGTGCCATTTCCATGCCAGTAATAGCCTCCCCAATAGATAGGAGATCATTCTTGATCTTGGTTATTCTTAAGAAGTATTCTTGCATACTCTCATCTTTACCCTTCTTGATTTCCCTCAGCTTATTTCTAAGAAACAAAAATTGATTTCATCATTAACTTTAAATAAACTCACCAGTCTATCGTACATTTCCTTGGAGGTGTTTAGGTCAGAGATGTAGACCACCAAGTGCTTGTCGATAGAGTCCCAGATGATCTTCTATTTTGACTTCTCCGGTTTTCCATTTGTTCCATGCAGCAGTGGATGCATTTGATGGAGGCTCAACAATATTGCCTTTTACATAGTCTAGCACTCCTTGATCTTCTAGGGTTAGATCGATAGACATCTTCCATCTGTGACAGTCAGCTTTCTCACAAAGCTTACCTTCAACAGAGTATTGAGGACCCATAGTTCTTT
The DNA here is from genome assembly GCA_000404065.3 of Pinus taeda. NCBI lineage: Eukaryota > Viridiplantae > Streptophyta > Pinopsida > Pinales > Pinaceae > Pinus > Pinus taeda. The sequence goes on from APFE030489511.1 coordinate 216,886, forward strand.
TAGGATAGCCTCGCCAATATTCTCTTCGGTGATTGCTCTTACTCTTGCTCGGGCTTTGTCATCACCTCAGCTCTAATACCATGTTAAGATATGGTATGTTCTATGCTTATAACAGTTCACTTCTTTTTCTTATTATATTCCACAGATTAGTAATCACATGTACATAAAGTAAAATGCAGATAGAACATTAAACGATCGACAGAAAACAAGCCAAGACAAGAGACACAAGATGTAACAGCCAGCCACGGACAAACCCCACAATGTATGGGGAAACCCTTTGATCAAATATTCTTTTATCTTCAATAATTCAGCAGAGATAAATAGTACAATAAATCTGATTTATATCAGCAGTAGCAAACCCTAGATCAGCAACATCAGCATGAGCGACTTCATCATCAAACTAGGGAAGACGATATCTCACAAACTGACTGTCAGATCGGCATCATTCCACCACCAGAAGTTGTGGCTTCTAGAGGAGGCTTAGATGATCCTACAGTGCAGTTTAGTTGAGGTGATCTTCTAGTCCACGCAGGTCAAACTTTACTTCTGCAGTTATAGCTTCAGTTTCAGTACCTTCCTTCAAACTAGGGCAGTCGATATCTTGTAAACCGTCCAACGGATTGACTGGATTCCACCACCAAACGTTGTGGCTTTTAGAGGAGGTTCAAATGAACCTATAGTGCACTTCAGATGAGGAGATCTTCTAGTCCACGCAGGTCAAACTATACTTCTGCAGTTGCAGCTTCAGTTTCAGCAGCTTCCTTCAAACTAGGGCAGTCGATAATCTCTTTATTGATACTTCATTTCTTCTTACAAACTCAAGACTTCCCTATGTACTTGTTAAGATATGGTATGTTCTATGCTTATAACAGTTTACTTCTTTTTCTTATTATATTCCACAAATTAGCAATCACATGTACATAAAGTAAAGTGCAGATAGAACATTAAATGATCGACAGAAAACAAGCCAAGACAAGAGACACGAGATGTGGCAGCTAGCCAAGGAAAAATCCCACAATGTGTGGGGAAACCCTTTAATCAAATCTTCTTTTATCTTCAATAATTCAGTATAGAGAAATAGTAAAATAAGTCTGATTTATATTAGCAGTTGATCAGCAGCATCAGCATGAGCGACTTCATCATCAAATTAGGGCAGACGATATCTCACAAACCGGTCATCGGATCGGCATGATTCCACCACCAAAAGTTGTGACTTCCAGAGGAGGCTCAGATGAACCTACAGTGCAGTTCAGTTGAGGATATCTTCTAGTCCACGCAGGTCAAACTTTACTTCTACAGTTGCAACTTCAGTTTCAGCAGCTTCCTTCAAACTAGCGCAGTCGATATCTTGCAAACCGTCCATCGAATTGACTTGATTCCAACACCAAAAGTTGTGGCTTTTAGAGGAGGTTAAGATGAACCTATAGTGTAGTTCATATGAAGAGATATTATAGTCCACCGAGGTCAAACTTTACTTCTGCAGTTGTAGCTCTAGTTTCAGCAGCTTCCTTCAAACTAGGGCAGTCGATATCTTCCAAACCATCTGTCGGATTGACTTGATTCCACAACCAAAAGTTGCGGCTTTCAGAGGAGATCTAGATGGACCTACAACATAGTTATAAGGAGGAGATCTAATGGTAAACTCTAGTCAAAATTTGGATCTGCAGTTGCAGCTTCAGGTTCAATAGCTTCTGGCTTCACATGTGTGAGAGAGAGACCTTTTTTGCGCAGTAGAGAAGAGACTCTTTTCTGTGTAGTAGAGAGAGAGATGTGATGAGATGAGTGAGTACAAATTAGGTAAAGTCCTCCTATATTTATACACAACGTTGGTGTTTGAATAGATGTGATTGTTGGTCTTCTGAGCCTACATGAGTTGTAGGTTGGCTTGATTATAATTCCATAATCAAAATAAATTCAAATCTCCATGAATACTTATCGGAATCGGATGATCTTTATATCAATCCTACACCTCTCGATGAGAGGAATCTAGTAAAAATATTATCAACCATGAATAAGATGACCCACATGAAGTTTTCCCTGGTTTCCAATTTTAACAGTACTCAACTGAAGGGGTACGCGCACTCAGCTATGGACTCTACTATAGGCCTCTGCACACATAGCTGCAGAGCATTTCTTCTACTCTAAGACTTATTCGCTATTTCTTCTACCGATCCATTACATTCATCTTCATTGATATCTACTGCCTTAGACTCTCTAAGACTCTCCTTTTTATATAATCCCATGGTCCGCAGACCATGGGTAGATCTATACAAGCTGACACAACATACATAAAAGAAGGGTAAAATCATTTATGATACTTTACCATCTACGCACTTCGTGACTACATCTTGTGGAGACTTTACATTCTTTACAGCAAAACTTGGGCTTTTTGCCCCAAAAATTTGGCTCTTTCCCCAAAATTGACCTTTGGGGACCCTACCCCAATAGGCTCCCAACACAATTATCATGACTCACCATCGAGTCACTCTGTTGGCACGAAGATATTACTGTGGAGACCTCCCAACTCTACTTGTGGCACTACTACCTCAGCCGTGCTCTTCATGGCTAACTATTTTAACTACTCCACCAGCCTTTATCTTCCTCTTTGTTCTCTATAGGCTTTCCAACTTTTCCTTAATGGTGGCAGAGATAACATAGGCTTCATCTAGCCAAGGCCCCACTCTGACCTTGAGTACCGCCTCTTTTCTTTGCCCTACCTCCACTTGTTCGAGCAATTGTTTGGCCTCATGGAGCTTGGCCAATCGCTGTGCTATAGTGACGTTACACATCATCGCTCTCACTTCATCATACCACTACTACAACTGACAAGCTTCTGTGTTTAACCTTTGCAGGTTAGGATCTTCATGCAATGTCATGACTACCTCCATGGATTGCTAGAAAAGAGTGGTGCAATCCACCACTGTGACATCTATTGCTACAACTCCATCCTTCACAGTGGCTTCGTGTTGTTCTCTAACCTCTAGTGGAGTTTAAGGTTGTGACTTCAATCTAACTCTATAATCTTCAGGTTCAATTTGAACTGAACATTGGCTACTCCCATCTTTGTGTCGTGAACAACTATAGCCAACTTCCTGATCTTTGCATCCACTAATGCTTCCTCTAGGATATGCAGTTTAGGGACTGTTCTGCATGCCCCAGTGCCACGATTGGAGTTTGTCTATTTTGGACCTAAGCTTTCTTCCATGTTTCCAACACTATTGTTTTCTCCACAAACATTTGTTTGTTGTTGACCTTATACTTGCTAATCATGCTCAGTGCGCTCTACTCCTGGGCCTTAATTTCTGCAATGACACCTACTTGAAGTGTGTGAAGGAACTCACTAACGAGCACGGCCAAGTTGAGGCCCACATTATTTAAAGTGTTTACAATAGTCTTTTCAATGGCCACATCCGCGCTTAAAGCTCCATCAAGCAGCATGACTGCCTAGAGATCCATTAATCAAACCATCTTTGTTGCTTGAGTGGTCCTCGGTGCCAAAGTGGTTGATGCAACACTCCTCTATCCTGAACCAAACTAAATTTTGGATACCTGGATCCACAGCTCACACAGATCCTTCTGTATGGTTCTTAGTGTCTACCTTTCCTACTGCTCAAACTATTGCAGTAGTTCTGTAGTAGTATCCCACACCCTATCTCCAATATCATCCAAGTTTCCCTCCTTCAAGGTAATTGGATCTAGCTATGACTTAGTGGCTTTTATCTTCTTGTGTTGTCCTTCCTTTTCCTGCTCCCTATACCTTTTCAATCAGAAGGGAGTGATCTCCTGCTAATCTCCGCCGCCCTGTTCTGTCCGCTCTTCTTCCTTTGCTTGGGGTGAAGGAGACTTCTGACTTCCTTCAAAGTCACGCTCTTCCTGCTCTGCCTATTCCTTTGTGGTGCGTTCTGATTCTACTCAGGCCTTTTCCTTGGCATCTTTCTTCCTCTTTCCAGCCAAAAACTGAATGTTTTGTTTGGTCACTTTCTTTTTCTTTTCTCCATGGACTTGCTAGTCCTGGTGGCCACATCGGACGTGTAATTCCAGCCTATTGTCCAATGCTTGATGAACTCTACAATAGCGTCATTCGTAGCTAGATAGGTTAAGTCGAACCATTTCTACTCGGGGCCCTTGCACGCCCGAATGTAAAAATGATAGAAGTCCTCTTTAAACTTCGCCTACCCCGAGAGTTTCTTAAACATGGTTGGTGACAACCATGGCTTCTAGTTTATGGCCATGCAAATGCTCGCCTCCATCAGTACCTAGAAGACTTTGCTCTCTGTAACCCATGCAACATCTTTGGTGGCTTAGAGAGATGCAAACTTTCCTGCTTCTGGTAAATCCTTCTCTACATGAGGAAACTGGCTATCCTCTAGCAAATCCTACATGACCAGCACAATTGAGAGAAATAGCCACGAATAGTGAAAGGTCTTTATCATTTTGTGCCTCTCTATAGTTTGCGAGGAACTCGCTACATAGGTAGTGCACCTATTTGAACTGTACGCCCTCCATGCACTGAGCCACCAATGAAACCACTTGTTCCGGCACCTCGTCCACTTGGTAGTTTCGCATAACTTTTCTAGCTAGAATTTGCATGGAAATCTTGACCGTGCGATCAGTATTGCTGGTAATTGAACACCTACGCATCTTTTTCACAAGTTTAAACTTGTTCTTCATCTCCTCAGCAAGGTTGTTCTTGCTCGTCCTTCCACCAAATGCCTTGGCTGCATTGAGTCCTAAATGAGGTAATAATGTGATCCGATGGATCAGCATATCTGTGATAGGGATCACTGATTTAACCACAACCACCCGTCATGCCCTAAGCACAACAACTTCTTAATTACAATTAGATTGATATTTGACCAATGATAGTGTGACACCCATAACAAGTTCAACAACCCTAACTTGTTGACTCCATGAATCTATTCCACCGGCTCCAACGCATTGACACCAGACTCCTTGTAAGAAACCCTCTATGTGGAGGTGTTGGTAGCAAGGTTGGGGAACCAGTCATGCTCTGCCAAATCCTAGTCTTCAAGCTTTAAGTGAGGGACCTGCGCCAACCGCGGACCTTCAAAGGTGATGTTCTCCCGAAACATTGGTGTGTTGAGGGAGAACTATTTGGAATACCGGTCCTTTGGGACCTTCACCTTGCCCTTACACTGAGGGATTTACTCTGGTAGCTTAGAAATAGGGTTCACCCACTTAGTGTCAATATCTTTTGTGCCCTCCTCTGCCTCCAGATCTACCACCTTCCCCTTCTCCTTCGTGCTTAAATATTATTTTCTCTGATCCTTTGTAGTGGCATGCTTCCGCGATTACTCATGCACTCACATTGACTTCTTTTGTTTATCTTTCTTCATCTTGGGGACCTCTCTTGTCACCGTAGGCTTCAGCCTAGGTGACCTCGAAAACGTAGGCACTGCTGCTGGAACCTCCATACTCATCACTTCTAGAGCTTAGAGGTGATTGCTCCTCCAGTGCTTGCAATTTCTATGGGACCTGGTCCTAACATGATATTGTGAATAAGCTTTCTGTCTGACTCGGGATACTGAGAGAACATGGCGCTTGCAAACAAATCCTCCAAGAACTCATGGTTCATGCATAATAGAAAACACAACAAATAAATTCTCAGAATTCAAAGTGTTTCTCGTTGGAAAGCCACGCCTATTTTATAGGTAGATTTGAATTCAAATTCGATTGTTCCCCCGAAAATCTGTCCATAAATGCTATATTGGTGGCAGATTTCCAAATATTTCACTCTTAAATTCAACCTTAAATGCCTTAAATGTCGGCCACTCGCTCCCCTTAACCGTTTTTTGTTAGTCAAATCATGAATAGTGATGATAATAGTCACTTTCTAGTTGCACTACGCGGTCTCTCCTTCTATAGCGCAACTCCCTTCACGCTTCTTTTGGTAGTGTGACACCCTCCTATTTCACGCAGACTCTTTGTTGCATAGCTCTGCAAACTGGGTAGAGTAGTTTAGAGTGTTGTGCCTTCTTGTAGATGCCTGGAGCACTAAGACTGTGCTACCATCATGTAGTCAATGGGCTAGATCCCCAGTGTATGGCTTCAATCAGCTTCTGTTTACCTTTCCTGGAAATGGATCTCCATTCAATTTCACAAGTTGAACTGCTCCACCATTGGTAATTTCTTTGATAACGTATAGTCCCATCCAGTGCATTTCAAATTTTATTGGAAACCTGTCAAACTTACTGGCATATAGAAAAACTAAATCATTTACCTTGAAGGTGTGCAGTTTGATGTGTCAAACGTGCCAAGCTTTTTCATGTTCTTTCTGAACTTGTTGATGGAATCTAGCCAAAAATATATCTTCCTCAATCTCTGTTAGTTGCACGATCCATTTTTCTAAGGCTTCGTCATCTGCCATCCCTGTGAACACCGTTATGCATAGACTAGGCATGATATACTCCATAGGCATGATAGCCTCAACGCCATAGACCAACCTAAATGGTGTTTGACCAGTAAGCTTCTTACAAGTAATTCTATGCCACTGGTATGCGTACATCCCAATCATTTCACTGCGCATGGAAAAACTTTGTCAGTTCATTCTCCAATACCTTATTAAGCGATTTAACCATCCCATTGGCTTGAGGATGATATGGCATACTCTTCTGGTGATAAACATGGAATTCTTCTGTCAACACACTAATCGTTTCATAGAGGAAATGCGTACCATGATAACTAATCAAAATCTTTGGGAAATCTAACCTGGTCAACACATATTCAAATAAAAAACTTTTTGTTGTTGCCCCTGTACAGTCCTTCACAGGTTGTGCCTCCTCCCATCTGATCAAATACTCGGTCGCGGTGATGATATACCATGCACTCATCTTCTTTCTTGGAGGCTGAATCGATCCTCCAAATTCAATTGCCCATTTATCAAATGGTTGCCATGATACTTGAAAATTCTAAGGAAACTCATCCCTCTATAATGGCCTATCAGTTCTCTAACATGCAACGCATGCCCTACAATACGCTTCAGAATCCTTATCCAATGTTGGCCACCACAACCTAGCACGTAAGATCTTCTGCGTTGTTTCTTTTCTTGCATGATGGCCTCTCATAGCTCCTCCAAGAGCTTCAACAAGGATACTATTTTGTTCAAAATCACATACATACCATCACAGTATCTCGTCTAATCCCATCTTATACAAGTGACTTGCAATAACAGAAAAATTTGTCTCTCGCACCACCAATTCCTTCTTCTGTTGACTCATGTATCATGCTGGGGTTGTTCATGTAGTCAGCAAGTGGATAATGTCTGAAAAATTATTGTCTTCTACGTGCACCACAAAGAGCTCGCGTGTCGGGCAACCCCTGCTCTAAATTTCTACGCTCCTCTCTTGTCTCAATGCACGGCAGATGATATGGCCCTTCATTCAATCACCTTAGCTTCACAGTTACTTCAAACTCATACTCCTGAAACAACAACACCCATTTGCATATTTCCCCCCCAATGCAGGCTTGTTGACTAGGTACTTTAATGCAGAATGGTTTGTATACATCTTAAAGTGTCCACCCATCAGGTAATTTCTGAATTTCTAGAGCGCATACACCATAGCCAACCCTTCACGCTCTTTCGTCGAGTAATTCTTTTCAGACTTAGACAACTTCCTGCTCATAAATTCTATAGGGTCATCCAATTCACTTCACTGGCGTGTCTTAGCATTGTTCCCAGCACAATGCATGATGCATCCACATGCACATGAAATTCCTTCTTCCAATCCAGGAAGACTACAATCATTGCAGTGACCATCTTCTCTTTTAATACATCCAAACTCCACTTACATTCTTCATCCCAACAGAATGTAGCATCCTTATTTAGTAGCCTTTCCATCGGTGTGGTAATCTGAGCATAACTCTTGATGAACTTTAGATATTACACATATGACCTAGTGTTATGCGCAGGTGTTTAACAGTCCTTGGCACCTCCAGATTAATTATGACCTCGATTTTAGTAGGGTACACCATTAATCCTTGTCTGCACACTACATGACCCAGCAAGATTCTAAAAGGGATGCAAAATAAGCACTTCTTCAATTTTAGCACGATCTAATACCTCTGACAGGTATCTAACATCAAGCAAAAACTAGCTACATGGCGTTTTACTAGTCCAAACATTGTCCAATCATCAAAATATACCTCCAAAAACTTGTTGATGAACTCTTTGAATGCCACAATGACTATTTGCAAGAAGATTTCCGACACATTCTTAAGTCCAAAAGGCATTATCGTATATTGAAATAATCCCCACTCAGTCGCAAAGGTAGTCCTACTTCTGTCTTCCAACATGATATTTACCTGATGGTATCCAGAGAACCCATCTGTGAATAAATAGGCCTCATGCCCGCAAACATTATTCAGGACTTCAACTGTGAACAAGGTTGGGGAAGGATCATGAATGCAAGCATCATTCAGCTTTCTAAGATCTACACAAATCCTTATTTCATCCTTTTGCTTCGTTTCCTAAACTACCATTGGACTCAAGCAATCATATTCCTCCACTAGTTTGATAACACCCACTGCCAACATCTTGTCCAACTCCAAGTGGGCCTTTTCCTTGTACTTCGGATTAAGGTGATATGGCCTCTGCTTAATAGGCTTCATGTTTGGTTTCAAAGTTATTTTGATAACCCCCAAATTGCCTATGATGCCTTTTAAGTATGAAGACTGTCTTGGGAACAAATCCTGATATTCGCGGAGCAACTTAGCGATCTTATCCATTGTGGCATCATCCCAGTAGTCCCCTATCTACGCAAACTTCAGCTCTACCTCTATTCCAATGTTCACTTGTCTAGTTTTTAGTTGCGCAATGATATCTAGATTCCCCATCTACAATCCCTTAACCTTGCATAGACCTTCTTCTTCTAGTATATTAATGTTCCTTGGATCCTCATCTTCTTCTTCAGCAGTTGCATTGTAGTGCTCCAGCGCATGCCACAGCTGGGCAGTCCAATCTAATTGAATCAAATCCAAGGGATCCTATAGTATTTTGAAGATCGCTGCCTTGACCCCCTGCAACGCTTCATTGATGCATTTGAATCCATCCTCAAAGCTGAATGTCATAAAAAATCCCTGTCTCAAAACATCCCACTCTTCAGTGCCATGGCAGACCTTTGTTTCCAGGTACCAATTCCTTGGTACTACATCCAAAGTGTTACATAATAGATGCACCCACTTCGGTTGTGGCTCTAATCCATAAGCATCAGCCTATTTTTCTAATTGATCACGTGGATCTTTCCTTCCGTTATATTTCTCTGTTAGCTGAAATTTTAGGCGACCAAACCATAATCTCGTCATTTTTCTGTATTCGCGCCATCCATTAAGAATGTCTTTATGCATAACCCACCATCTTGCAGGTGTAGCGCATAGTGCCAAATCCAAGGCTTAGAAGCGATGCTTCTCTGGTACTTCCCTTTCTAATGCATCCAAAAATTTATCTATTTTAGTTAGACTGTCATAATAAGGTAAACTCATTACCTCTAACGACACATAGTGCAGAAATTTGGTCATCATGTTACAGCGCAACATACATACTTCATGCAAGCTATTATGCCAGTGTTCCAACTCCTCATCTGAATTTGATGTATAGGAACTTTCATGGTCCCATGTGTTATAGGTCTATTTGAGCACATCACTCCCTACATTTAGATCAGTACAATTACAGCTCATCAAAACCTAATTCAGTTGTTACATGCCCTAGATAAGTCATCACGTTGAATGCTTCCTTTTATGAAAGTTTCCTAGCCCGAAGCCTTCCTGAAATGCCTCCTTGGGACACCAGCTCACCCTTGGTCAAGGGTAACTGCACTATAGAGCAAGCAAGCCCATTCTGGCCTACACTGTAGTGAACTTAGGCCCCCTTTGACTTGCGTTAGGCTTGATTGAGCGAAATTTACATAGGGTTTTGGCAATATTCCTTGATTCTAGATTATTCTAGAAGGATCCCATCTCTTATCTCCTCCTATGAGCTCGAAATTGGATAGGCTAAGGATCCATTAACCTCCTATCCTCTCATCCCTTTATCCATGGAAACTAACTCCATGTTTGGAAGGCCATTCAATACCCTCATTTATGACAAAACCACCTCCATTTCCTATAAATTGACCACTCATCATAGTGATCAAGGGTCTAGCATCTGAAGTTTGTAAGGAAATTCTGTGGGTTTGATAATTGAGTTTATGTTAAGCAATGTTATGCTGCTGGAGTAATGTGCTTTTGATGTGGCGAGGGTGCAACCGAAAGTTGGAGGAGTGGCACAAGATCAAACTGTATTGTGTGATACTCTTCCTTCTATATTAATAAATAGCTTATACCTTTTCTAATATGATTTTTCATATATGTGATGATTATGTGTTTTAATGTCTTCGATTCCATTGTTTTATAGTAAATATATCATGTATGCTTTGATCATTTCCTGTTTCTATTTCTCTTGATACAAGTACCTTTTGAGTGATTGAGTTAAAGTGGGACCAACGAGAGTGATTCAAAAGAGATCAAGGAAGCGAAAGACTACAAGTAAGTTCCTCCATATCATCTATCTTCTATAAGAAAATGTTAAACTACTTTCTTTCTGTTGTTGTAGCTGTAGCCACCCACCTAGGGAAAATATGTTTATCTGTAGATACAAATTCCATATAACAAATAGGCGACCATACTAGGGAATGACTGTCATTCTTGGTGGCTTAAACTCGTCATATTACACCGTAGTAGACTTTTCATGACTTTATTGATCTTATTTCAGTCTTTTTGAAGTGTTTTTAGTCAAAATTTGATCTTGAATGTCTCTTGATTTGACTCTATGGCACCAACACACTATTGGCCTTAACACAGTGTCTTGTAGAGTAGCCCCCGCCTTAGAGACAGTTCATTACAATGCATTGTCTCCCACTCTAGCATGCGTTGATTCCTCTTAGGCTAAAAAACCTACCTTTGGCTTGACTTTTCCAAAGTTGCTTTTGTTTTTTCTTGCTAAAAGATTAATGATTCTTGTGGTTCTAAGATCAAGTTGTATTTCTCCTCCTAGCCCTACTTTGGGATTGATTGTTTAGTGTTTCTTAAATGATTTCTTTATCATTATCAATTCATTGTGAATGTTAACTTATAATCGAATAGTTTTTTCTGAAAAGTAAGTGTCGTAAAGACTTCATTTCTTTTAAAACGAAACTGTGGTAAAGTCTTTGTTTCTTGTGAAAAGTATTGATTGATTGTTTGTGCATTTAGTTTCCTTTTGTTCATATAAACATTAAGGGAAATGAAAAGAAAAACTTGAATTGTGCATATTGTAGTTTGTGAATTCTCGATAGGAATAGCTAGGGAAATTGCATTAGGTGTTCTCTTTCCCCTTTGCCAAAGATCTGATTGCTCTATCCCTTACTAGCTACAGTTTTCATTGTTCATTGAATGAGAGAATGTTTCTCATGTTAGTTTCATTCTAGGAATTGCAAACATACATCATGTGGTGAACCTTGAAAGGGAAATTCTTAAGAAGATCAACTTAAAAGTTATCTCAATTAACTTAATGGAGCATTGTAACTTAACATAACATTTATAGGTCTAGGCTAGAGACATGTTCCGGCATCGTTAAACATAGCAGCTATCACTAATTGTCTGCGATAAATTCTAAGTGTTATACCTCGTTCCACATACGTATGTATATCATAACTCGTCCACATACCTTCAGGTATATAGGGCGGTATTATAGTATGAAAAGTATAAAGGAATTCTCTCACTGTGCGGTTTTGCATTAGACATCACTAACATGGATTGGGACTGTAGGTACTTTTGGGTATATATGGGAGGACTACATTAGGTTGCTATCCATCCATACGTAACTGAGTTGGCCACCTTGTACACTGTGATAGACCGAACACAACATTCAGGGAGATTGCCTACACATATGTTAAGTCCTTGGTTTACTGAGGCAGTATATTTCAGTTCATAGTTACTTGGTAATCCTTTTGCCTAGATAATCCATATTTTGTTTTGTTATGTTATTTTGATTAAAATAAAATTAATTGACCATGGATAACATCCTCCACGTCACCCCTTAGTTGATCTTAGGTTGAGACATATGGAAACAACTCTGGAGTCCACCGATCAAAGAATTCCTTTTGATGGGAATCCTAGTCCTTTTCCTCCTTTCCAAAATATTAGTGATCCTTATATGGCTACATTGTCCAATCCTGGACTTACCATAATATTTCCAGTGTAGTTGTTCTCAACCTCTTTGGACCTACAACTGAATATTCCTACAACCGGACAAAATGAACCTCTAGTTGATCCTAAAGTTGATCCTTTACCTTCTTCATCAGTTGTTTCTTGCTCCCCTTCTTCCTCTTCGCTTGGTGAAAGTATTGACACTACTAACCAGGTGGATAAGAAGAAGAAGAAAGGGAGGAAGAAGAAGAAGAAGAAAATTTAACAGGGGGCCAACCAAGCAACCATTGCTTCGAATGCAACTTCTGATGAGAAATCATTCAATAAGCCTCACAAACTGCAATATCCTTGCAAAATTTGTATTTGAGACCATCTTCTTCAAAATTGTTCTGGTATTCCTCAGAGCTTAGAAGAATGTTCTTCTCATTCACAAAATTTTGTGCCGTCAACTTTTGGAGATCATGTTGATGACACACCATCAACTAGTGGTAGTAAAGTTCATGGAAAGAAGGGTAAAATTAAGTTTCCTTATAGGTTATGCGAAGGGAATCAACCCATTCACCTTTATCGCTATATGGATGAAGCCCAAAAAGTGTTGGATAACCATGCTGCTTCTCTGCAGTGACTTCCATATGGTTACTGGAGACTCTCCCTTAACACTTCACTAGTTGATGAAGTGATTGACCCAAATCAACCGTCGATCAAGCCCACACTCTCTAAACATGAATCCCATAAGACTATACCCGATCAATCATAGGTCAAGGAAATAGTTGACCCGATTTCACCTTCAGTTAATCATACCTTACCCATAGAGAGTGAGTATGATATCACTAAGGTTCTTTTCGTTTCTACATACTCCAATGAGCTTGGAGGAAACCTCATAACTCAAGGCAGTAATTCTCCCGTTCTTATGGTAACCCCTCCAAGTAGTCTGGTCACTTCCTTTGATTGGAATTGACTGGCAGGATGTCGTCTTCCTTCTTATGTGCCTTTTCAAATCATAGTACAGGTTTATAATATGATTTTATCTATCACTATTATAGATGAAGGTGCATCTGTGAGTATCCTTTACTCAACTTCTTGGCAAGTGCTCGGTTTGCTACCATTTGTACCTGTTACCCAAAATCTATTTCCTTTTAACAGAGGAACGAGTCAACCATTAGAGGTCTTTCCTCAGTTGCCTATTACTTTTGGAGGAAAAATTTTCTATCTCAATGTGATCGTATTCCCAGGCCCTTTAGATTACAATTTACTTCTTGTGCATGGCTATGTTTATGTCATGGGAGCTATTGTTTCAACGCCCTTTTAAGTGATTTGTTTCCCACATGAAGGCAGAATTGTCACCGTTGACCAGCTTTCATTTCTCGATCCAAATATGGCTTCCAGTCAACCATATTCCCTAAATGGTCCTTTTGTCCCAATGGTATCCTCCCTGCCATGGGTAAATTATGTGGCAACCAGTTCCATGCCTACATCAACTAATGATCAATTCTGTGATGTTGTGCATTATGTACTAGGGGCATTGGAACTAGATCTCTCTAATGGATTCCTTGCTACGTATCCCTTCCAGAGAATTATTCTCGCATCTGATAAGAACCTCTTGGAAGTCATGACCTCTTATGGGTCATGATCAAGGAATATGAGGATAGTTCCTGGTCTTGTGTCAACCTCATTAAAAAATGAAATAGGTCCCATGAGCAGAGTTCCTTTTCTTGTGTCAAGTTCGTTAAAATATGAAACAAGGAATTGGAGCATAGTTCCTTGTCTTGTGTCAAGCTCGTTAAAAAATGAAATAAGGAATCAGAGCATGGTTCCTTGTCTTGTGTCAAGCTCATTAAAACATGAAAAAGGGTCCCCTAGAGCAAAGTTCCAATTCGAATCTTTAATTAGATCTCATAAAACCCCAGCCGAGTCTTTCATCTCGTAAATGAACCTTCATTCCATCCACCTCATAGCCACGAGTAGTCTACTTAGGTGAATGCAATGACTCTTAGGGAGGCATGCACCTAGAACTGAGTCATCATGCTAGGGGCATGTAAACCAATCTAAGGCATATTTTTTTCTTGTTTCAAGCTTGTGTGAAAATGAAACTAAATCCAAGCATAGTTTTTTGTTTCAAGCTTGTGTAAACATGAAACTGAATCCAAGCATAGTTCCCTATGGTTAAATCTTGTGTAAAAATGAACCCATCTCCGTTTTAACCCTCATGGCTGCCATTCTATCAACCTCTTCTGTCAGATGAACTTTGGTTTTTCTCCTTCCATCGCTAGTATCTACTTGGCTGATCATACGCTCTCACTTGGTTGTTTTACCCTTTTTGAGGAATAGCTACAATGAGTGGTCTTATTAGCCAGCCTCTTCACATAAATCAACATGTTTTGAGAAGTTCCAACATCAGCGAAACCGGTTTCTATCCTAGACACCATTCTTTCCTCTAACTGGAGTCCTCTTTAAGCTCTTTTCAGACTCTTGAAATATGGAAAGATTGTCGAGTGCTTGTCCTTTTCAGCTTACCAACGGATTGGAAACGACATCTACTCAGTATAAGTTTAACCCTTTTCTGGACTGAGATAGATTACTTACAAAAAACGAATACGTTGATTGAACATGATCAATAGGTTCTCTCTTGTATTATTTTATGATTTTTCAAACTTGAGAGACAAATTTACAAAAAACAACTTGTGGAGTTTTCTTTTTGTCCCTTTTCAAACTCTCTAAACATGAAAAGGACTGAGTTCTCATTGTCGTTAAACTCGTTAAAACATCAAATAGCGACAAACTTGTCCATCATGACAAGACCAAATTTCACCTTCATTGGGCTCGTTAAAACATCACATAGCAATGGATTCAATTGAAGGGTGGAATTATACTACAAGCGTATGTTATCCTCCTCAAGCTTGTTAAAAAATAAAGAGTTACTGGTCAGCAATGATTGGGAAAATGGGAAAAGGGATAAATCTCTTTATGGTAGCAATTCTCTCTTGAACATGACACTTTCAATTCATCTCTGTGACTATTTGGGTTGGGTTATCTACATGATGGTTATCATACCTATGGTCTATCACACCATCCATCACTTTGGTTTTGGGTCAATGTTTCTAATTCATTCATTGGAGTCGACATGTTCAAGAGAAGTCACTCAGTAAAACTAATCCTTCGCAATACTCATAAAATTTCATTTTCATGACCTCCATTCCTCAACTTTGCATCGTCAGTCACATTCTATCTCCAAAATCATTACACTTGTTTCATGTTGTTGATGGGGTTTACATCAAGGCCCTCTTGTGATGACTTGCTTCTTGTCAACATCAGCACATTATCCAAGAAGTCGACTTAGAAACACCCTTCCAGTACCTTGAGGATTACATACATCAATGGCAAGTTTCTCACTTCCAGTGATAGGGTGACATCACGGGCCTTTGACTGAAAGACTTTGTATGGTGTTCAAAATCAAAACATTTATTCACACCATGCAGAATGTACTGCAGTACCATGAGAATCATTATTATTATTGGTGATCTCTCTCATGTATGTTAATGGATTACATAATTGGTTGGTAATCAGACAGTGTCCACCCATGTTCGACTCTAGATCATATATTCACATGGTTAGACTAGTACCTAAGCGAAATATTGGATGAGATAGAAGACCCCAGATCTTGTTTCATCCATCCAGGTTGCAATTTCAGGAGAAGTACTAAATCATCTATATGATGGCTTTACACGGATGGTCATCCTATTTGGGTCTATATCTGGGTGCAGTTAGGCCCTCTTTGACCCACGCTGGGCAAGATTGAGTGAAATTTGCATATGATTCTAGGAATATTCCTTGATTATAGATGATTCTAAAAGGATCCCATCTCTTATCTCCTCCTATGAGCTCAAAATTGGATAGGATAAGGATCCATTAACCTCTTATCCTCTCAACCCTTTCTCCATGGAAACTAACTCCAAATTTGGAAGGCCATTCAAAACCCTCATTTATGACAAAACCACCTCAATTTCCTATGAATTGAGCACTCACCATAGTGATCAAGGGGCTAGAATTGAAACTTTGTAGGGAAATTCTATTGGTTTGAGAATTGAGTTTATGTTAAGCGATGTTATGCTGATAGAGTAGTGTTCTTTTGATGTCGCGAGGGTTGGACTGATGCTGGAGGAGTCGTACAGGATCGAATTGTGTTGGCTGATACTCTTCCTTCTACATTAATAAAGAGCTTATTCCTTTTCTCATATGATTGTTCATATCTATGATGATTATGTGTTTCAATGTCTTCGATTCCATTTTTTATAGTAGATAGATCATGTATGCTTTGATCGTTTCTTGTTTTTGTTTCTCTTCATATAGGTACCTTTTGAGTAGATTGAGTTCAAGTGGGAGCGAAGCGATTTAAAAGAGATCAAGGAAGCAAAATACTACAATTAAGTTCCTCCATCTCATCTATCTTCTATAAGAAAAGGTTAAACTACTTTCTTTCCATTGTTCTAGGTGTAGTCGACTACCTAGAGAAAATGTATTTATCCGTAGATGAAAATTCCATATAACACCATGTAATGTGTCCATTTGTTGTCGAATTCACCCAACCTTGGTCTAACGTTATTATTTTGTAGATCTAGTCCAAATCGTCATCACTTTCGTAAACGCGGACCAGTTCAATATGGCACAGTCCTTCTGCAGAGTCCAAAGGTACTACTACGCAGAGCAATTTCCTCTCAAATTACATTGTCTGCTTCTTCAAATTGATAACCCCATTCACGTCAATAGCCCAGTCAATCCTAAGAAGCACAGGGTAGGGATTGTTGTCATCGACAATCTCTATCACTTTGAAATCAGCCAATGTGCTTACGCCTTCAATATCTACTGTCACTCCCTGTAATATTCCCATGGGTATAATCTTCTATTGATTTTCCATCCTCAATTGAATCGGAGACCACTGCAGCAGAGGTCTCCCCATTCTTTCCCATGTCTGTCTAGGAAAAATGTTCGCATCCAACTCCAAATACAAAATAACTTGATCCATTTCATACTCCCCTATTTGTGCACCGAGCCTCATCTCATGCCCCTTTATTGCCTTATGCTTAACAATTTTTCTGACTACGCATGCTCCTTCAAGAGCATTTTCTTTACGGATACATTTATTTATCAACTCTTGTAATCCCTTCACGGCCTTGATATCACGAAGCAGCTTCATACATGTCTCCAAGAACGTGCTAAGCATAGAGGGGTCCATTTTATCAGACAACTGATTCAGACTTCTTGAGGTAGAGGCCTCAGTGAAGCTTTTCTTTGCTTCCATGAAAGTTTCTTTCACGCACTCCAAATCAAACGCAACCTCTTTTTTTGGAGCCTTGTGGACCCATTCACTCTCTTCAAGTTGCTTTCCCTTATCCTCATCAGTCGTCATTCCACTTCATTGCATGATATTTACATTAGGATCCTCTTTGAGGGATTCAACCCTCATCACCTGTAGGTTCTAGGTAGGCTCCTGAGGTTGTGCCCCTTTATCCTATATTTTAGCTATCAATATAGGGCAACATTATGTCGTGTGGTCAAACTGAGTACAGTATTTACAAGATAGGTGCATCGTGTTCATACACTCCCGTGTGTAGTGTCCTAACACTCCACAATTGTAGCAAATGACTTGTCCCCAATCTCTCGCAAGTCCTCCTCCGCCTCGGCCTCGTTTGTGCCCTTGATATCCTCCTCGTGCTCCTCCAAAGCCTTGATCTACAGGTTGAGTTTTTGTCTAGATTCGATACACGAGTGTCCACTCCATCATTAACTCATAGCTATGGCGGTTGCGCTCATCATGGCCCACTGATTTACAAAAGTTTCAGAAGAGTTTTTGCGGTGTCTGCAAAAATTTCTGTAACGTGACAATTGTATGTTACATGTTTCTAGCTACCTAATAGATAACGAACCATAGTATGGGCCCTGTACTTGGCCTACTTGGGCTTCTGGCATCAAAGGCATTGACCCTCTTCCTGCCACATAATTCATGAAGACAGGGCACTGATATTTATCATGCCCTTGACTCTTAAATTTCAGACAACAAACTTCTTCACACACCTCTAGCCCAACCACTCTATCTTTCTTTAGACTTTGTAACTCTAGGCAAATATTTTGCAACTTCTCGTGCATCTACTGAAATCCCAAAGCAACATCTTGAATCACTGTCTCATGCAATATCATCGCAATTTCCAAGGCTTCTGCCTACGTCCCAATCTTTTTTTGTGATAAAGCAACACTTAAGTGAAGAAAGAGCAAAGATACAAACCATTGACGTTGATCCCCATCCATAAGATTCATGTTAGCTTCATGGATTTGGCATTTAAATCTTTGATCTAGTTCCCAGGGCATTTTTCTAGGCCTCGTCATGATTTCCTTGAATCCAACGATTGATTGTGATTCAAATTTGGACCTACTAAGTTCCTTATTTAGCATAGTCTGAATGTTTGCTAACGCAGCCATCAAGTTATTAGAGTAGTACTTAATGTACCATGTTAGTGCATTATCCTGTAGAGTAGTAACCAATGTTGCTTTCTTCATCTCATCGTCTATATATTCTGAGCTGTCCACATAGCCTTTACAACAAACCAAAACTATTCTGGGTCCTCATTTCCCAAACCCTTGAAGATGGGAAATTCATTGTATTCGCCATATTGAATGGGGGCGGAGGTGGTGGCAGTGTGGGCGAAGATGTATTTTGTGCAGGCGAATGTGGAGGTGGTGTGGGCGGATAGGGTATTTGTGGGAACCTTTGCCTTATTAACTCGACAACACTCTATGGTGAATCTTGTGTTTCTCCTTCATCCTCACTAAGAGGAGGCTCAATCAGTGGGCTATATTCAGGGCTTGTTCTCCTTCTATCCCTTAATAACTTTCCACTTTGCATAGCTCCAAACATCAAGGTAGTGGCATAACCCTCTCTTCACACAAGAGTATCTTAATCCAAGTATTCAAATATCTCAAATACTTACCTCGTAGTCCATTGAAGAAGCGTCACTCTACTTTGCTATACCTAACCGAGGTATCAATAGTGAATTTTGTCTCAAATCCTCCTATGACATGATCAAGCTAGTGATTGACAGTGCACATGATCTTATCTTTAGAGACTTCCAATCTCCACACTAGCTTTAGGGTCCACAGTATTAGACAGTCAAGCCTCCCCCTTCCTTGGTCATCTTCCAATTTAGCGATCCACTCATATAATTTGATCAAAAAGGAACATAAGAAAATTTTGTGTACCTCTGTGTACAAATACCTATCCAACCACTATTCTTTCGTCAATCGCGGATTTTTGTTTTCTTGCAGTGTGAATTCATGGATCTTTCTATCCAGAAATTCCTCAATTTCTTTCTTTGTTGGATTCCAGTGATGCGACACCACACATCTCTTTATGCAGATCCCATTCACCGCAATGGAACCATTTGTTGACGTAGTGGGTCCTCACCCTAGTTTAGAGTTAGTTTGCCAAACAAATCCCTACACTATTGGCCCTTTCGGCGTCAACCCACGGAGCACAAATTGAAGTCTCACCCGAAGCAGTATGGGGGGATGCTCGAACCAAGTTTCTGCACCCAGAGATCACTATAATGTTTCTTTATGCCCTAAACCTACCTTTGCACAGATCGATAAGCCTTTAGGGCTTATCAATATAACTTCCCTTAATCATATTCTATACCTCTGCAAATGTTCACGAATATCTTTCGTGGACCCTAAACAGGTGAATCAACCATTTACGTACCTTTGTGATTACTCCTAATTTTGTATTTACCCAGATCAGCTTAAGTGTTTGATAACTTTAACATGCAAGAAGATATTCTTCATGTAAACAGTTATTATTACTTACATCCACATATGAATACAAATCATGTAAAATCATGCATCAATATAGTATTAGTTCATAAGCCCATCATTCATCATAACATAATAGTGCATTCATTCAGAACAAAAGGAAATTGACAAACACAGGAATTTCTGGAATAATCTCTTTATTAATACTTCAATTCTTCTTACAGACTCAAGGCTTCCCTGTGCACTTAGCTGCAGGGGTCCACGCACTCAGCTATAGCTCTACTCTGGACCTTTGTGCATACAGTTGCAGAGTCTCTCTTCTACTCTAAGACTTCTTCACTCTTTCTTCCACTAATCCATTACATTCGTCTTCCTTGATATCTACTTCCTTAGGCTCTTTAAGATTCTCCTTTTTACACAATCCCATGGTCTATGGACCATGGGTAGATCTATACAAGCTTACACAACTTACATAAAATAAGGGTAAAACCCTTTATGACACTTCACCATCTATGCACTCTACGACCACGTCTTGCAGTGAATTTACATTCTTTACGACAAAAACTTATGCTTTTTCCCCCAAAACTTGGGCTCTTGCCCCAAAATTGACCCTACGAGACCCAATCCCAACAAAATACCGAAGAGGAAATGTGAATTCATGGTAAGATATCAATTTTTTGGGTTGAATTTGTTTCTACAACTAGAAGACAGTTTTACCCTTTAGACTATATGCAAAATTCCATTATGAGTTGGCAGAATTTTAGGCAGCTTAAAGGCCAAACAGTCCAAGACTATACACAGGAGTTTAGAAAGAGGGATTTGTTGTTAGGAGTAAATTTGAATTCCCAAGATACACTATTGAAATATATTGGGGGTTTACATTCCTATTTGAAACATACTATGCTTATCTTCAATCCAAGCAATTTGGATGAGGTACATGTTCAAGCCATGCACCTTGAAGCAAGGGGAAAGAACATTTAGGAAGAGTGTATTAAGAAGAATCCATTCAAGGGTAAGGAGAAAGAGAATGGGGGCAATGGAATGAAAATAAGAATGCAAGTGTGAAGAAATAAGGGGAGAAAACCATATTCCAACATTGTTCCAAATTTGGGCATGATGAAGCCCATTGTTGGAAATTACATCCCGAACTAAGGCCAAAGAAATAAACCAAGGGAAAACAAAAGATGACCGCTACCACACAACATGACCTACGTTCATATTTTGGTGATGAGACCAAGATTTCGGCCATGGTTACAAAAGGGAAATAAGTTGTTGCAAGTATTAGTTCCTCACATAGTCAAAACAAAACTCCAAATGAAGAATCAAGAACATAATTGTTTCATGTAAGGGTAGTTTCAAATCATACAAAGGTTGATGTATTATTCAATATTGGGTCACAATCAAACTTAATTTTTGAAGACTTGGTTAAAAAACTAAACCTTGAAACTTTACCTCATCATAAGCCATATCCATTGGGTTAGATAGTAAACAATGAAAACTTACAAGTTACAAGGAAGTGTTTATTCATGTTCACCATTAATGAAAAGTTTATTGATGAAGTCGAGTTATATGTAGTTCCACTTAACATCTCAAGATTCATTTTGGGTAGTCCTTATTTGTATGATAGGAAAGCAGTGTTTTATCAGGATGAAAACAAATACTTATTGCTGAAGAATGGGGTGGGAGTACATTGTGAGAGCCCATTGCAAAAAGTTGAACATTTCTTTGGTTAATGCAAGGAGAATGAAGAGACTAGTAAATGCAAGTAAAACTTTTGTGCTTCTCATGATCAAGAAAAAGAATGATACTGATTATGATTATTTTGAAGGTTATGATGACAAATTGAAATCTGATTTGTTTGATGTCGTAAGCAAGCATGGCAAGATGTTTAAGGAACAAAAGGGGCTACCTCCCAAGAGGAGACTTCATCATGAGATTCAGTTGCAACAGGATGTTCCACTTCCAAATATTGGCATGTATCACATGTTAATTATGGAGAGCATGGAAATCAAGAATAAAATTCAAGAATTGTTGAATAAAGGTATCATACACCCATCTACATCTCCATGTGGTTCGCCCATTGTTTTGGTGCCAAATAAGGATGGAACTTGGCGCATGTGTGTGGATTTCCATGCACTAAACAAAATCATGGTAAAGAATCATTATCCACTCCCAAGAATTGATGATTTGCTTGATCAGTTGAGGTATGCAAATTATTTCACTAAGTTATATTTATGAAGTGGTTATCATCATGTTAGAATAACTTAAGAGGACATTTGGAAAATTGCATTTAAAAGTAAACAAGGATTGTTTGAGTGGCTTGTTATGCCTTTCATTCTTACAAATGCTCTAGATACTTTCTTGAGAGTTATGAATGATGTATTGATACCATTTCTATATGACTTTGTCATTGTGTACTTAGATGATATACTCATATTCAGCGAATCCAGAGATGAACATGTCATGCATGTAAAAAAAAGCACTTGATGTTTTGAGAAAATAACGGTTGTTTTTAAAGATGTCAAAGTGTGAATTTGGCAAGACTTTTTTAGTGTATTTGGGACACATTGTTGGACGAGGTGAGTTGAAGATCGACCCCTGTAAAGTTGAGTCCATTTTGAATTGGCCCAAACCCACAATTACAGAGGTAAGAGGCTTTTTAGGGGAAGCACAATATTGGAGGAAATTTATTGTTAATTTTTCTTCCATTGAATCTCCACTAAATGCATTGACAAGTGCCAAGAAAGTCTTCCATTAGGGAGATTTACAATACAAAGTATTTGATGCTTTGAAGTAAAATATCAGTTCAACATCAGTATTGGCTCTTCCGGATCTTAGACAACCATTTTAGATTCAAATGGATGCTAGTGATTATGCCATGGGAGCAATTCTTATGCAACATGGTAAGTCCATTTCATTTCATTCTGAAATTTTTAATGGAGCTATAACTAACTATCCCACTTATGACAAAGAACTTTACGCATTGGTACAAAGGGTCAAAAAATGGAAACGCTACTTGATGGGGAAGGAGACCATTATCCATACCGACCATCCACCGTTGTATTACTTACAGTCATAGTCAAAGTTGCAGCAGTCACGACATTTCAGATGGATGGGGTTTCTACAATAATTTCATTTGGTTATCAGGTACAAAAATGGAATCTACAATAAGGTAACTAATATTCTCTCAAGGCCTATTGTAAATTCATCTATTATATTCAAGCAAAATTCTATTTTACATGAAAGTTACATTGAGAAATATGCATATGATAATGAATTTCGAGATGTGTATGCAAGCTTGAGTCAGGGAAACCAAATTGAAGAGTTGGATTATCATGTACATAACAATTTTTTGTATTACTTGGGCAAGGTGTATTCCACAAGGAGAATGAAATAGTATCATAAGGGAGGCACACACTTCATTGATTGCTGGACACTTTAGTGTAGGCAAGACAATAGCGAATCTCCAAAGGTATTGTTGTTGGCCACGCATGTTTGATAATGTTTCTAGTTTCAAAAGAGGATATTATTTGTGTGCAACAAGTAAGCCTAGCAATAGGAATCTTGGATTATACACTCCACTTCTGGTACCTTCATGTCCATGGGAGAGTATCTCAATGGATTTTGTAGGAGATATTCCATTGTCAAGGAAAGGTCATGATTACTTTTATATAATTGTACCCAAGTTCAGCAAGATGTGCATACTAACACCATGTAAAAATAAAATTTTAATTGAACAAACAACTCACCTTTTTTTCCAAAACATTTGGGTTAATTTTGGTATTCGTACTTCCATTGTAAGTGATCGACATTCTCGATTTGTTGGTAATTTTTAGTTAAATTTGTGGGACATGATGGACACAAATTTGAAGAAGAGTACAACCTTTCATCCAAAAATAGATGGACAAACCAAGGTGGTCAATAGAACAGTCATTCATATTCTTAGAGGATATTGCAGCAAACATCCCAAGTTGTGGGATGAACAGTTGTAATACATACAACATGCATACAATAGAGCAAAGAATTCTTCCACAAACACATCGTCGTTTGAGGCATGTTATGGGTATTTTCCAAGATCGCCATTGGACTTTATCTTTGAGAAATATGTCACCATCTATGGTCACAGTGACATCGATAAGGCAAATAAGTTCGTAGAGAAAATTTAATTGATACATCATACAATGCAGGAATAACTTGAGAAAAGTCAAAGAAGCTACAAGGCAAGGCATGACAAATACCGGGTTCATAAAAAATTTCAAGTTGGAAACAAATTTTGGTTATATATTAGCAAATAGACACTTCAAGAGGAAGATAAAAAGCTTAAGCCAATCCATTATGGTCCTTTTAAAATTATGGAAAAGATTGGTAACAATGCATTTAAGCTTGATTTGCCTGCTTATATGAAAATATACTATGTTGTTAATGTTGAGAATTTGAAATTGTTTGAGCCTACTTTGATTGATGATCAAGGAGAGCATGTTGATTTGACATCAATTAATGTTTTCCCACCATAATATCTAGATGAGCTTCAACAAGATCTCATAATTGACAGAAGAATCAGAACTTCGAAAAGAGGGAATGTCAAATACTTTAGAGTGGGACTCAAGGGACAAAAGGCTTCTAAAGCCAAATGGTTGTAGATCAAGAAGGTGAGGGAGATTTACCCTCACCTGTTGAGCAATTGGTATTATCTTTTGGTGTCCAAAATGCCTCTACTGGGGAGGAATGATCAAGTGCTTAGTATTTTGCTCAAAAATGAAGGTTCTCAGAATGGCTCGAAACCTGAATGACGCATTCGCCTCGGCAAAACGATCCTAACACAACTCATTTCACTGAAAAATGAGTTTGTATGAGGAATTTATTGAGTTCTCTTCACTTTGCTCAACATGCAAAATTTAACCAAAAAAAGGCCCAGTCACTACACAGTCATCAATCCATACTATTGACGTGGCAAGTGACTAGGCAGGGTCGACTTTGGTGAATGGATCAATCGAAGCTCGCCAAGTGTCACAATGTGATTGGTTGCAGCTTGATGATGTGCCAGGTGTGTTGGTACAGTTTTATTAGTTAATTTTGGGCCAATGAGAGAATGCCACGTGGCACCTCCCAATGGCCTAGGCAATTGGGTGCAAAGAAGAAATTTTTTGTTGGAAGTTAGGGTTGAACCCACGACATCCTTTCCACAATGCACACGGGCTACCGCTACACCACAACATTATATCTTAATATATATGGTATTGCACTTCAGGTTAAAGGTTCATTGTAAAGTGCATATGGGGATAGGGGACAGGGCTTAGCCTCAGCCCCCAAACAAAAAAACATCATATAACCTTCCTCCATGGCCCCAAAACAAAAAAGCATCATATAACTTGCTGCCATGACCAAGAGTGCGCCCAGCCAATGGATTACCACTAATCCAGCGTTAAACTGTGCTTAGCCTAATTAATCAGGCCTATCCCTTAATTAAAGGCACTTAATAGTAGATAGTGATTAGTGCTAATTAATTGTGCTTAAGTTCTAATAAAACATGATTTACAGTTGGTGGATTTTGCCAAATCTAGAACAGCCCCCAATTTTTGTGGGATTAACTGAAGTTCTTCAGATTTGGAGGAGATTTCTAGGGAAAAATTGTTTGAGCCATAACTATAGCATTTTTCAACCAAATTGAGCTTAGGAAAAGGTGTTCCTAGCTAATTTTGACATTCACATTGGTGCAGGTATCAGGAGAAATAGAGCTTTGTAAACAACATTGTTTTTACATATTGAGCTAATGTAGAGGCTTAAGCCATGGAACTTGGACCAAGGAGATGTAGCCTAGGAGGGGTGAACTCCTTCATCAAAAGACTGTGTTAAAGTGTTCAATCTATGACATGTTGTAATTTTTATTATTGTTTTTTAGTACTTGTCTTTTAAGATAATTTTCTCATGAATGTCAGATAAAAGTTTATGTAATTTACATGTTTACAATCTCCAAACAACCTAAGGAAACCTATGCATAGGAAGCAATGGACAAGCATTTGGTTATAAATCTGTAATTGAAATTAGCACAGAAAAACTAACATTGAACTACATATCAAGATCCCTCCTCCAACAGTGTCAGGGCTTTGTCCCCATTTCCTTGCGAGATACAAACTTACGATGTCCTAAAATCGTTCGAGTTATTCGTTAACGACTAAGAAAGGGCACCGAGGCGTCCCTAACTGTATTATCATAACAACTCACAAATTGTAGAATGCATAATATAGTCTAGAGGAATTTACAGAAGGATAAGAGGAACTTCATCATTTCCACCACAATATTCTTTCTCTGGCATAGATTCGTCATATATTTATATATAGTGTAGGTTTTAACCCCATACATAAATTACCTGCATACGAATTCTAAATCACAGGAAAAATAAAAATGTGAGAACATAACACATAAAACACATATACACAGAGATTCCCCACTGGATCCCAAAACCGGGACTACCAGCTTGATTTTTCATTATGTTCCTTTCAATGTTACAATACATATTTATACATGCCGAAGCATCCAATACCATGGATCGAAAACCATCGCTTCCAAAACCATGGACTGAAAACCATAGGTAGGTTCGCCCAACCTAATATAGGGTCCAAAAAAAAAAATTTCCCGGGGCGCTGCCTCGGACCCCGTAGAGGGGGGCTACCTACCCCCCTCAAACCCCCTGGACAAGGGGGTCTCCGCCCCCCCTCTAACCCCCTTGTTCACTACGTAGGTTAGTCGTGGAAAGAATATAACACAACCCAACATACAGTAATGCTATTTCATCCTGCAAATGTCTCTACTTCTCAGCTAAAAACAATAGAGTCCTTTGTTTTCCTTTCTAAATTTCGAGTTAACAACACAGTCTTGCATGTCGATTTCCTATTTGTTCGTTCTCTTTTCAACCAAAATATCCATGATCGGATAGTGTAAAAGTTCTGTCCCCATTTCCTTGCAAGATACACACTTACGACGTCCCAAAACCATTCAAGTTATTTTTTAACAACCGAGAAAGGGCATCGAGACATCCCCAACTATATTCTCATCATGGATTTGTTTCCAACAACGCATTCTGCAAAAATATTAAGGATGGTGCACAGTGGAAAGTTTTTAGGCCTAATATCAACCTGTTGTATTTCATAAAACAATTGAAGAGCTTCCTTGAGATGCCCACATTGTGCATATCCTGCAATCATATCAATCCATGAGGTCGCTCATTTACCGAATCTCTAAACTTGGAATACATTATAACATAAACAAATGTTAAAATCTCGAATGCATCCACTTTATGTTCAAGTCTTAGCTCTAAAAGCGTCAAACCATTTTAAGAAGTTGCACATCTTACCTCCACTGCCTATGATAATCCAGCAACCTAAGAATTTTAATCGTCTAACACAAGATATAAGGCTTAGGATAGCACAAGTGGCTTATGAGAGGAATTTTTCTGAGAGGAATGCTTTAACTATAATTATTAATTAATCACTATTTATGTTTTCAGTAATGTTTTATTTTTTAAATTTTTTATTTTTTAAATCTGATGGAAGACCATTGTTCAATTGTCTAACAATGGATCTGACAGACAACAATAGTACATAGTGGCATCTGTGGGAGTTCTTCCCAAAGGGAAATGCCTTATGGCGTAATTAATAATATTTGGAAAAAGGTAAATAAAGAATTAGGAGTTAAAATAGGAAACAATTAAAAATTAAATCAAAAAAGAAAATAAGGATTCAAATAAGAATTAATTAATAAAAAAGGGGAGTTACTTGAAAATTAAAATTAATAATTAAATAATTTAAAATAACAATAAGAATTAGCCAAATGACCAAATTTCAAATAAAGTGAACAATTTAAAATAAATTTAGATAAGAATTAATATTTTTTTTTATTTTATTAGTGAAAAGAAAGAAATTATAAGGATTAGTAATAAAATAATGAGAATTGGTAGTTAAAGAAAGAGATGATTAAAGATTTAAGAATTAAAGTGCTAAATGAACATAAAGAGGGAATTAATAAGAATTGATCAAATTAAATTATTTGTTTAAATAATAGTAAAAAATGAATTAATAATTAGATAAAAATAAGAATTTGTTAAGATGACCCACAAAAAATCAGTTGAAGAATAAAAGATTTAACATAAATTAAAGTTGAAATATTATTGATTAAAAGAAAAGAAAGGTTCATAGGGGGGAGGCCGATTAAAGGCAGCCCCAAAGAAAGGGGAGAAGGTAACCAAGGGAGGCCCGAGAATCAATGGGTGAGATGGTGGATGACATGTTTCCGGGATTCACTAAGCGTGTAACCATCCTCCCTATTAAAATTATTAAGGTTATTTTTTATTTTGAGGGCTTCTCGAATAATACAGGAGTTATAGAATGGTACAGAGGCTAGGATTTTTTATTGATCGAAACATATTAAGTGCTTGGAATTATAAGAGTGTTCAATGATCGGATACTTTGAAATGCGGTTATGGTTAGTATCAGTTATGCGTTCCTTGAGGCAGGCTTTGAAAGGAAGACTAGTTTGGCCAATATAATATTTGCCACAAGAATAGGGAATCTAATAAACCACTAATCCTAATATGGTAACTGATATGTATTTGGCCTATCAGAGCAAATGTTTGAGGTTTTTAAATATGGTTTTTACGTTTTTCTTGGCCAAGATCTTTGCAATAAGATCAGGCGTTCCTTTAATGTATGGGAGGGTAACTTGGCCACAAGATGGAGAGGAATTAGAATTGGTGGATCTACGATGAGCTATAGAATGGAAAGCTCTAAATATTTGAGAAGAGGAATAGCCATTGGCTTTGAAAGCCTTGATTAGATGAGATTTTTTAGCTAGAAGAAACTAGGGAGCAGAGATTTTTAAATCTCTAGAGAAGAGGGTTTTGGAACACCAAACTTTTTGGATGGGTGGCAATGACAAAGGGCATGGAGACAATAGTCAATGTGAGTGTTTTTTCTATAGATTTTGATGGGAGATGGATCCATTGGGGAGGTGGGTAACTAGGACATCCAATAACGGAAGGGATTTATTAGATTCTATTTCCATAGTGAACTAGTTATAAGGGAAGATGCTATTAACATGGTAATGAAATGCATCAAGTGCAAGTCAACCATACTGCCAAATGAAAAAGGAGTTGTCAACAAACCAAAACTATCATTTGGGTTTGATATGCCATGAATTAAGAGCTCTTGTTTCAAAGTGTTCCATAAAGATGTTAGAAACTTGTTAGAAATAATTTTCTAAATTGTTGTTTGACTGATAAAACACATCAGATAAATTATGAATGTAATATATATAAATTGATAAAATTGAATGATGATTACAAGGCAGAGGTGATGCTCCTTAAATAGGAGTTGACTAGCCATGCCTAATCAGAGAGACATGTCCCTTTGGGACTAATGTCTATTCATTTAGCTAATTATCTGTTAATTAGTTGACTATAATTAATAAGGTATTTATTTAAATAATATTTTAATATTTTAATTAATTGTTATGAATTTTAATTTCATAACAATGCCTTCCCCTTAAGATTATTTGTCCTATAGGCATAGGTAGGCCTAGGTGTTGATGCAAGAAACATTCTAATTCCCAAGATGAATCTTCCTCTGGTAACTGCATCCATTTGATGAGGTATTCCTTTATTGTCTTGGATCGTAAAACCTTTTCTCGGGTAGAGTATACTTTCATGTTCAAGGACTATTCTTCCTTCTTCATCGTTATCTGGTATTTTTGTTGTGCTATTTGGTTTTTCCCTAATACTCTTTTGAGACTTGATACGTAAAAGGTATTATGGATTCGGTAGTTGTCTGGTAACTTTAACCCATAAGCTACACTACTTATCTTTTTGATTATCTGATACGGTCCATAATATTTAGGTGAAAATTTATTATTCCCTTGTTGTTTTAGTAAAAGTATCTTATAAGGTTGGAGTCTAACAAAGACCCAATATCCCTCCTCAAACTCCCTTTCGGACCTGTGTTTGTCGGCTTTTTGTTTCATTCTATTACGAGTTGTGGTTAGATTTTCTTTTAGTAAGTTGATGATCCTTTGACTTTCTTCTAAGTGCTTTTTAACTGTTGGTACCCTAGAATCAAGGAGTGAAAATTCCTTCCACTTGGGTGGCTCATAACCATATAAGGCTTGGAAGGGTGTCATCTTAGCTTACGTGTGGTATGTGGTATTATACCACCATTCTATCAGATGTAGCCACTGCGTCCATATGTTTTGTTTATCTGTAAGAAAACAACGAAGATATTTTTCCAAGCATTTATTAACGATTTCGGTTTTCCCATCTGTTTGGGGGTGATAGGCCGAACTCATGTTGAAGCATATTCTTTCTTGATGGTAGAATTCCTTCCAAAATTTTCCCTTAAACCTTACATCTCCATCACTAACGATGACCTTAGGAAACCCATGTAGTTTGTAAATATTTTTACAAAACACATCAGAGATTCTTTTAGTTGTGTCAATTTTTTTAATATCCATAAAGTGGGCATATTTAGTGAGCTTGTCAACTACTACAAATATTTTATCCTTTCAATTAGATTCAGGTAGTCCTTCAATAAAATCCATCGAAATTTCCTCCCACTTCTGATTTGGAATGTGTAATGGGTGTAGCAATCTTTGAGTTGGAAAATTTTTTCTTTTGTTGCTTTGACAAATATGAAATTCTCCAACATATTTCTAAATTTCCTTTCTCATACCCTTCCAATAGAATGACTATCGGATGTTGTAGTAAGTCTTGTAGAATTTGACATGTCTGACTGTTGGCGAATTGTGATACTCTATTAGTATTTTCACCTTAAATTTGCATGCAGGTGTTAGGTAAATTCTACCTTTGTACCATAACATGTCATTTTTCCACTCAAAGTTGGTATACTAACTGATATTGTTAATCATGGAGTCATAATCCTTATCCTTGGCATATTCGGATCGTATTTCATCCAACCATTCTGGAACAACTATCATTGTGGCACATGTTGCGTGGTCGTCATCCTTACGTGAGAGTGCATCAGCTATGCCATTCTCCTTTCCCTTCTTGTGCAATATTTCTAAATCGAAAGTTGGCAACTACTCCATCCACTTCTATTGTTTTGTTGATAATGTCTTCTGTTGAAGTAATAACTAAAGATTATTGTGTTCAGTTTAGATTGAAAATTTACTTGCAAGCAAATATTGGCACCACTTTATCAAAGCATGTATGATGGCGAGTGTCTCCTTTTGGTATGTTGATTTTAAACCTTCATTTTTATTAAGTTTCTTGCGCTCAAATGCTATAGGGTGGTTTTCCTGCGTTAATACAGCTCCAAATACAACCCCGGAAGCATCACATTCAACCATGAAAGGTTTGGAGAATTCAAGAGTTGCTGGTACTAGTGTGGTTGACATCACTTCCCTTAATTTCTCAAAACACTTATCTACTTGGCCATTCCACTAAAAAGCATTCTTCTTTAACAAATTAGTCAAGGTTGTTGTTAGATGTGCATACTTTTTTATAAATCATCTGTAATACCTTATTAAACCTAAAAATCGCGTTAGCTTGGATACATTTTTGGGTTTGGGCCATTCTTTGATTGCCTTTATTTTGTTGGGGTCCACCTGGACTCCTTCCCTCGATATAATATGTCCTCTGTATTCAACTTCATTTTTCCCAAATGTACATTTTGATAGCTTAAGGTAAAACTAGTTCCTTTCCAAGGTAGACAATCCTTCTTCCAAATGTTTGAGATGTTCTTTCCACATCTTACTATAGACTATAATATTATCGAAGAAAACAAATAGAAACTTCTATAGATAAGGGTGAAAACATTTATTTGTGGTCACTTGGAAGGTGGCTGGTGCATTCGTTAATCCAAATGGCATGACCTTGAACTCGTAATGCCCTTCATGAGTTATGAATGTTGTCTTTTCAATGTCTTCTAACCTTAATCATATTTTGTAGTGACCTGATCTTAGATCTAATTTGGAAAAATATTTTGCACTGTGTAGTTCATTTAGAATTTCATCAATGAACAAAATCGAAAACTTATGTTTAATGGTGATTTTATTTAAACCACTGTGATATATACATAATCGAAAGGACCCATCCTTCTTCCTGACAAATATTATGGGTGCAGTGTGTGGAATTCTGCTCTTCGTAATGATTCCATGCTTCAATAAGTCTTGTATTAAGCATTCTATTTCTATCTTTTGGTGATGGGGATAACAATATGGTTTAACATTTACTGGTGTTGAGTCTGGTTTGACTTCAATAATGTGTTTAATCAGCCTCTCAGGGGGTAACTTCCTTTGTATATCTTGGAAACAATTATCGTATTTTTGAATCAAGGATGAAATTTCTAATGGTTGATGAGTCCCTTATGCCCATAATAACTCCAACTGCTGACATTGTGTGACAAACGTTGGTGCTCCTTGAGAATAATTTTCTTCACCTCTTGAGTAGAAACAACATGAGTTGGTGGTGCCTGAAACCTAAACAACTTATATTTCCTTCCACCCCATTTGAATTTAATGAACTGCCTAGTGTTCTTAACCATTATACACCCAAAACAACATCTACTCCTCCT
The DNA here is from genome assembly GCA_000404065.3 of Pinus taeda. Classification (NCBI taxonomy): domain Eukaryota; kingdom Viridiplantae; phylum Streptophyta; class Pinopsida; order Pinales; family Pinaceae; genus Pinus; species Pinus taeda. Next base: position 249,441 of record APFE030489511.1, read on the forward strand.
AGGGGAACCGTCTAAAAATTGGACTCCATTTCATAGTTGCTTAATTGTCACTTAACCTTATGGCACTTGCCTACGACATGTATACATTTTCCATCTACTACCATAACTTTTAAATCTGCTACCGGGTAAGCAAAAATGTTTATTCTTTTTGCAACATTGATGTCTACAAAGTTGGTAATTCCTGAGTCTACCAGAACGATAATGCTTTTCTTCTTGATGTGACTTTTTAGCTTCAGTGTATGTTGTTGAGCTATCCCTGTGATGGTTGCTAAGGAAATTCATGGCATACCTTCTTCTGATTCCGGACTAGGATTTGGATTTTCTTCATTGTCCTCCTTGTCAGAGCTGTCTTCTACAGATTCCTCTTTCTGATCAGCTTCTAGTTGTACAACTTTTTTTTTGCGCACTTGTGTCCCCTGTAATACTTGTCTCTGCACTTCCAACATTTTCCATACTTTTTCCGTTCGACATTATATTGTTGTTTCTATTCATTTCGGGATGGTGGTGGGATGTACTTGCTAGTATTCTCTGATGAGGGTTTACCTGCTTCCCCTTGGAATAGTTGTTAGTCCTATCATTACTGACATATGGTGCTTTGTGAAGTTTTTATTTCCTCTTGATAATTATGGCTGCATGTTTAGCCTCCTAAATGGTTTTGGGTTTATGCAATTTTAATTCTTCGTGAATGTAACCTTTAAGGCCACAATGATACATTTCTAGAAGCTCCTCATCTGAAAACCCTCTCTACCTTACTACTAATACTTCCCATTCGTGAGTTCATTCACTCACTAATCCTTTTTGCTTCATGTGAACAAAATATCGGGTAGAAATCATCCTCCTCCTCGTCATGAAACCTTTCTAACATAGCATTTTTAAAGTTTTTCCAATTGAATGAGCAACCTATGCATTTAGAAGACCCCCACAAAAAGCAATCGTACGCTTCTGATTCTAAGTAGTTGGATGCAGTGATGACTCTTTCTTGTTCACCAAGTGGAAGGTTTGCTAGAAAAATTGCATCCATCTTATTTACCCATACAACGACGCCTTTAAAGTTATTACCATCATACTGAGGTAATTCATTTTTTATTTTAATTTGGTTCCTTTCTGAAGATTTAGTATAATATTGTCTTCCTTTGAAGTGAATTTGTGGTATTTGTTGCTTCTCATGCTGCAGGAACTCTTGCTCTAGAGAAGTATCACCTTCTGGGGTATTAGGACTTTGTGTAGGTGAAGGTGGATCAGTCTCTCCAAAGCATCAGCTCATCAAGTTTTTTAAGTAAGAGATATCATTGGTCATCTAGTCTTTCTTACTAATTGACTTATCGACGTTATCCAAGCATTTATTCAGCTTTCTAGTGTCCTCTTCAATCTTTTTCATATCGTCATTCTTGTTGGCTGCTATTTTATTTCGTTTTTTTCTTGAAGACCCATTTTTTTTTTAAATATTTGATATATATATATAATTACATAACTATATGCCACCAAATGTTATATTTCAACTTTATGCCAACAACCGTCATTGATAACTGGTCACATCTATTGACTAACCATTGTTCAAAGGTTCAGCGACCCGACTATTAGACTACGGCCAGGCGTATCGATGTTGTAAAAGAAAATTATTAGCATGACGGCATACTAACGGGGTGTGAAATGGTAGCATGATTGCAAGCCAAAGACCAATCCTAGTCACGTATTCAAAAACTCGTGGTTGGCACGATGGTGCGGTGTTCCATGCTTGGAGCAGATGATGCAGAACAAGGCACGTTGTTATTCCTCCGTGCCATGGAGCTTTTGCCTATGGCATGACAATTTCTTCATGCCACCTATTCAACCTTGTAGCAGACTTGCATAGCAAATGAAGGCTGCAAATGGAATGTCTGTAGGGCTTGACAAATAGCAGAACATCATGGGTGTCACCAGTCTAATGTTGGCTCAGATACCACTATTAGAAATAATTTTCTAAATTTCTGTTTGACTAATAAAACACACTAGATAAATTTTGAATGTAATATATATATATATATATATTATTTTAGATAGAAGATAGAAGAATATATATATATAATATATATATATATTTATAATATATATTATATTATATTATTATATTATTATATATATATTATATATATATATATTATTTTATATATATATATATATTATATTATATATATATATATATATATATATATATATATATATATATATATATATTATAATTATATATATATATTCTGATCAAATAGAAAATGGTATTACCCATGGTATTTATCCACCCATGGAATTTACCCATGGTATTTCTAAGTGAATCACCCAGGATTCATCACCATTGTATTTTCCCATGGATTGTGGACTTTGAATTAATACTGAGGGGGGGGGGGGGGGGGGGTGATCAGTATATCTGGTCAATTATCTTATTTTTCAAACCCAGAACATATATGCTACTTCAGTTAGAGAAAACTGCGTATATATGCAACTATAGATTAGGAAACCCGCATATACCATACAGACTTATAATTTAAAATATTCTACAGATGTTGAACATTAATCTGTGCATCAGGACCATATAAACAGTAACCAGGAACAAAAAAATGGAGCAGAAGACAATCACACACAAGATATAAGGTGGAAACCTAATGTGGGTGAAAACCACCTGCTGTAATATGTCTCTATCTTTTCAATTAGAAACTTCTTTTTACAATGATTTTGTACTGGTGCAATCCTTTACCAGTACACAGGATGCTACCTACAGAGAGCTACAACCATCTCTCTCGTTTTCCAGCTTCTCCTGGAAGGGAGCTACAACCCCCTTAGTTCTTGTACTAGTTGAGATACTAGTACGCAGGCTGCTACCTGCAGAAGGCTACAACCTTCTCTTTCTTCCAGGGACCACGTTTCATAAATTTTCTGACTCGATCCACAAATAACATTAATCAAACATCAAGAATTTCTGCATCAACCAAACACCTTTTCACCAATCAAAACTAAATCAAAATAAACACTTCTTTGACGACTGTACCGAGAGCATAATAACAGTAATAACACCCCACTTTTGAACCCAGAACACTGTAGCAATAAACAAAAGCAGCTATAACATAAATCAAGAGATGTACGCTACTTCACTATTCAGAAACCTGTGTACAGATCTATAAATTCATTATTTCAAACATTCAGATATTAGTTAGGCCAGATTATCAGATTTATAGATCAAGCGTGCACCACATATCACAGATCAAAATCATATAGAGATACCATTATTCTAGCCTTAATATTTTGACCCATCAATAGAACTTATCCTTCTCCTTGCACTCAGGTTCCTTCTTCATTCAGATCCAGATCTGCACCATAACCCAATCACAGTTTTCCAGATCTAGCACTTTATCAGATATTCAATAATTCAAAATATGCCTTGCCAAATGATCTCCTTCCTCTTTATAGCCTTAGGCCTTTCAGAATACCACGGACCAAAAACCATAACAATTCAATACCATGGACCCAATACTTGGGATCAACACTTATGATGAGATACCATGGCCTAAAACCATAGGTTCAAATACCAAGGACTAAATACCATGAACCAACCATAAGATTTCCCATGTGCGAGCGCTTTTCTCTGCATGAAAGTGTGTGAACTTTTCTCTGCATGAAAGTGCGTGAACTTTTCTCTGCATGAAAGGAACTTCTCTCTTAATGAAAGTGCGTGAACGTTTCTATGCATGAAAGGAACTTTTCTCTACATGAAAGTGCGTGAACTTTTCTCTGTATGAAAGGAACTTTTCTCTGCATGAAAGTGCGTGAACTTTTCTCTACATGAAAGGAACTTTTCTCTTCATGAAAGTGCGTGAACTTTTCTCTGCACTATAGTTTATCATCTGAGATGAGTGGGTTGCCATCAAGTACAACATATGTATCATAATGCCAACAATCTCCCCCTTTGCACTTTATGGCAACAACAACCAATCACTCTCCTTTGACATCAAGGGCAAAGTAGCGGACTACCATACTCCCCCTAAGTACCTGCTGAAAACTTTGAATGAACTCGCCCTTTGTATATGCTCTATGCTGAAATGTTGTCTGCAAAAATATGTTCTACAAGAAAGAACATGACTCCATGCATTATAAGTAACCTTCCTATCATCAAGACTCATACATACATCCATCTCCCATCCAAGTGGGAATACACAAGATAGACAAAACTCATTCATCCCAGGCATAGTGGGGAAACTAAAATAGGTCGTTACATGACCTTGATATGAAAAGAAGTACATGACATAGAGACAAGAACAACTATCAGCAGAATCAACCTTTAGACCAGCACACATTGATCTACTCCACCAGAAAACTCTTGAGAAATCAAACCAAGAAATTCTAAGATAATGCCAACAATGCATCATTAGAAGAATATATGCTCCCCCTGAACCTATGCCAGATGATCTTTGATAGACCCATTCGACCCACATAGACTGGTAAATGTACGTGTATTCACCTGTGTACAACAGACAAGATTCAACAGCAGGATGATGCATCAGCAACCCCCAGCTTCTGTCTGAGGTATTCAAATGTCTCCTTGGGAAATGCTTTGGTGAAAATATCAGCAACTTGTTCCTTGGAGGGAACATATCCCAATTTGACCTTTTGTTCCAGCACTTGTTCCCGGAGAAAATGATACTTGATCGATATGTGCTTGGTCTCTGAATGCATGAGTGGGCTCTTTGAAATGTTGATTGCACTTGTATTATCACATAAGATGGAGATAGGTGGTGTACAAGTGATTTGAAAATCCTACAAGGTTTGCATCGTCCAAAGGATCTGATTGCAACAGGATGAAGCAACCACATATTCTGCTTTTGCTGTAGATAATGCAATAGAACTTTGTTTCTTGCTGAACCAAGATACTAATCTGGAACCCATAAAGAATGCACCACCACTAGTGCTTTTTCTATCATCCACGCTTCCAGCCCAATCTGCATCTATATAAGCATGAAGAGTGAGATCCGCATCTCTAGGATACCATAGGCCATAGTTTTAAGTTCCTTGAAGATACCTGAAAATTCTCTTTACTGCCTGAAGATGAGTTTCCTTAGGATTTTCTTGAAATCTTCCAACCATTCCTATTGCATGCATGATGTCTGGTCGGGTACCTGTTAAATACAACAGACTTCTAATCATGGACCTATAGGTTGGTTGATGCACTGTTGTTGATTCATCATTTGCACTGAGGTTGCATCCTATGACCATATGAGTGCATATTGGTTTCGAATCTTCCATGTCATACTTCTTCAAGATCTGCTTGAGATACTTGGTTTGAGATAAGAAGGTACCACCTTTATTTTGTTGGATTTGTAAACCAAGAAAATATGTCAGTTCTCCAAGCAAAGAAATTTCGAATTCCTTTTGCATCACCAAGGCAAAGTTTTGACTCATAGCTTCTTCATTGCTACCAAAGATGATATCATCTACATACACAACAAGTATTAGCAATTTGTTATTTTCAATTTTTCTATAAAGATTGCTATCTGCTGATCCTTTTCAAAAACCTTGTTGATGAAGGTATTTGTCCAGACGATAGTACCAAGCCCTTGGAGCCTGTTTGAGGCCATAGAGATCCCTCTTTAGTGTGCATACAAGATTTGGATCATTACCAAGGATGAATCCATCTGGCTGCTCAATGTACACTTCTTCTTCTAAGTCTCCATTCAGAAAGGCTAATTTAACGTCCATTTGAAATACTTTGAACTTCTGAAAGCTAGAGAGAGCAAGGAACGTTCTGATGGCCTCAAGTCTAGCAACGGGAGAAAAAGTTTCTTCAAAGCCTATTCCTTCTTATAGAGCATACCCTTTACAAACAAGTCTGGCCTTGTTTCTAATCACTTCCCCGTTTTCATTCAACTTGTTTTTGAAGATTCATTTTGTTCCTATGACATTCTTATCTTTTGGTCTAGGAACCAACTACCAAGTGTTATTCTTTTCGATCTGCTCAAGTTCTTCATCCATTTCCTTGACCCAGAATTCATCTTTGCATGCCTCTCTTAGATTTTTTGGTTCAGTGGAGGAAAGTAATGCCAAATAGATTGAAGCTTCTACAATTGTTCTTCTTGTTTGTATTCCTGCCTCTTTTTGCCCCAAAATTTGAGATTCTGGATGATTCTTCTAAATGTACCTGGATGGAGTCTTTTCTTCTATCTTTATTTGTTCTTCAGGCTCCTCATGGGTTTCTTCTTCGTCATGAATCTGACTTGATGTTGATGGATAGTCCTCATCATCTTCGAAATCTTCAGATCTTACCTGCCTAGGAGTGTTTTCTTCTTCATCAACCACTACATCAATACTTTCAACAATGTTTCCAAGCCTTTTATTATAACACTTGTAAGCTTTGCTGTGGGGAGAGTAACCAAGGAGAATGCCTTCATCTGCTCTAGGTTCAAACTTGCCAAGATGTTCATCAATATTTTTGATATAGCATTTGCTTCCAAAAATTTTGAAATATTTTACCGAAGGAGTCTCACCATACCAGAGCTCAGGAGGGTTTGAGTGTTGTTCACCCAGACATTTATTTTGTTGAGAATAACAACTGCAGCAAATGCAGCTTCACCCCCAAAAGTTGTAGGAGTTCCAGACTCATCAAGCATAGCACGAGCCATTTGTTGAATCATTATGTTCATCCTTTCAACTACTCCATTTTGTTGAGGAGTCCTAGCTATAGATAATTCTCTTCTTATTCCATGTTCTTCACAAAAATCAAAAAATTCTTTTGAGGTAAACTCCCCACCTCTATCGGACCTGAGGCATTTAATTTTGTGATCTGATTCGTTTTTAACCAAAGGTTTCAAGGATTTGAATTTTTCGAAGGCTTCATCTTTGTGCTTCATCAATCCTATCCAAACCATCCTTGAATAGTTGCCAATGAATAATATAAAGTATTCTTCTCCCCAAGGTGACGTTTTCCTAGATGGACCACATACATCAGTATAGACAAGCTCAAGTGGCCTGCTAGCTGATCCTTCCTTCTCAGGGAAGTTAGTTCTGGTTTTCTTACCAAACTGACATGATTTTCATATTGTATTATCTACAATTTTGATGTTTGGAAGACCATGAATTGCCTGGTATTTGCATGCTTTCCTTATCTGTGAGAAGCTTAGATGCCCCAATCTCTGGTGCCATAGCCAGTGTTCATCTTTCTTGCTTAGATAGCATTGTTCTTGTCCTTTTTGAATATGTATAAATTATTTGGATTTCTTATGCCTTTGATCACTGTTTCTCTTGTATCAAGATCATGAACACTACATCCATTTGATTGAAAGATTACCTCTGTCCCTTGATCGCACATCTAATTGACACTCAATAGATTATGCTTTAAGCCATCAACATACATAACATTTCCTGCTTTGACCTTTTCTTTTAAAAGAACAAAACCTTTACCTTTTATGAGTGCAGGGGTGTCATTTCCAAATGAGACCTTCTTCTCCTTCTCCAAGGCACTATATGACTGAAGTTTTTCTCTATCACCTGTCATGTGTTTTGAACACCCACTGTCGATGTACCATTGATTTTCCTGCCCTTCTGCATATAAGGCTATACCACATCTTTCTGGTCGTGGTTCTTTCATTCTCCATGTTTTGATATTTGAGGTTTGCTCCTTCTGAGTTTCCTGTCGAAACCTGCTCCTGCATTCAGAATCTTCATGACCAAAATTATTACAAACAGAACATTCTATTTCATTTTCAAGAGCAGAAAAGTCATTGTAGGTCCTCTTCATGATCCCAGTCATACTCCTCTATTTTTGAGTTTCTATAGTCATGATAGTTTTATAGGTAACACACTGAGCTGCTTTGTGTCCAAAGTTGTGACAAGAGAAATATTGGCCATTGAAGGAATTCCTGTGATTATCAACCTTGCAGACTGAACGATTGTAGTTTTCATTGACATTCATTCTTGAGGCAAATTGAGAATGATTTACCTGTGGTCTGTTGTAGCTTTTGTTTATCCTCGAAGCAGATTGCCCGTGATTTACTTGGTGATCTCTGGTCATTCTTGAAGAAAAATGTCCCTGATTTACCTGGTGAGTAGCATTGTGCCTTTGCTGTTGATTGCCAATTTGTTCACTTCTCCTTGTTGCATCAATATAACTTTTGGAGGTGGATGGCTTTTGTGATTGAGATGCTTCTTCATTATATCCCAGACCTATCTTGATTAGTGGAGAACGTTGTACTTTGATAATCTCATCTAACGTTTCAGATCTTTAACAAATCTAATGTTAAGAGCTTTAGTTTTCTCAATCTCTTTTCTAAGTCCCACTATTTCACATTCTAACTTTTCATGATGTTTTTCACTTTCAGCCAATTGGAATTGCAGAGTATCAATAATCATATTTTTCTCTTCTAAACAAATTTTGTGTTTAGAAATCTCTTCATAAAGACCTTCTTCATCTATAGCATCCATGAGATCATCATCTTCAAAAGCCATTAAAAGTCTATAATTATTACCTTGTTCATCTTCATCACTATTTGAAAATCCATCACTGTCTTCATGAGTGTAATAGCTTTCCTTATTTACATTCTATTTCTTTTTCCATCTAATAGGTTCCTTACCTTTATTAGGACACTTGGCAGTATAGTGACTGACTCTTCCACAAGTAAAACATTTGAAAGGTAACTTACCTCTAAATCTTCCAGCACCCCATTGAAGGTTCTTGACAAAATTTGATTCTTCCTCTTCTTCTGACATATGTCCTGAGTCATAAGAATCTCCTTTTCCTGAGGCCTTGAATGTGTCTTCTCTTCTGTCTGACGGTCCCCCTTTCCTCATTTCATAAGCGTCTAGAATTCCGTGTAGTTGCGACATGTTAATTTTTTGTAAATACTCCTTTTCTTCTATTGCAGAAACTTTTGATTCAAACTTAGAAGACAAAGATCTCATAACCTTTTCAACCACAATAACCTTTTTTATTTCTTCACCCAAATTTTTCATATAATTAACAATCTCATCTATGTGTAGGAAATACTTAGCCAGACTTTCATTATTGTACATTATGAGATTTTCGTATTGAATTCTGAGGGTTTGAAGTTTCGCTCTTTTTTCCTGTTCATCTCCTTCATAGCTCAGAACTATCTTGTCCCATATTTCATTAGCAGTTTTATACTACATAACCTTGACGAATTCTGATTGAGATAGACATCCTAATAGAGTATTGACAGCCTTTGCATTAGTTTCAAACTGCTTCTTCTCAGCCGGATCTATAGGTGTTGCTGATGGAAAGGTGTACCCTGTATCTATGATATCCCACACTTTTGTACCAAGAGATTGAAGATAGGCTATAACTCTTACCTTCCAATAGATGAAGTTGGTCCCATCAAAAATTGGGGGCCTGATTGATGCTTCTCTCTCATAGTTGCTCATGATGACAGATATTCCTTCAAGCAATCAAGCTTCTTCTGAAGGACCCGCTCTGATACCAATTGTTGTAAATAATATTGAGAGGGGGATGGAATAGTATTTTCTGGTCAATTATTTTCTTTTTCAAACCCAGAACATAAACGCTACTTCAGTTAGAGAAAACCACGTATATATGCAACTACAGATAAGGAAACCTGCGTATATCATATAGACTTATAATTTAAAATATTCTACATATGTTGAACATTAATCTGTGCATCAAGATCATATAAACAGTAACTAGGAACAAAAAAATAGAGCAGAAGACAATCACACACAAGAACACAAGATATAAGGTGGAAACCCAATGTGGGTGAAAACCACCTGCTGCAATATGTCTCTATCTTTTCAATTAGAAACTTATTTTTATAATGATTATGTACTGGTGCAGTCCTTTACCAGTACACAGGCTGCTACCTACAGAGAGCTACAACCCTCTCTCGTTTTCCAGCTTCTCCTCGAAGGGAGCTACAACCCCCTTAGTTCTTGTACTAGTTGAGATACTAGTACGCAGGCTGCTACCTACAGAAAACTACAACCTTCTCTTCCTTCCAGGGAACACATTTCATAAATTTTTAGACTGGATCCACAAATAACATCAATCAAACATCAAGAATTTCTGCATCAACCAATCACCTTTTCACGGATCAAAACTAAATCAAAATAAACACTTCTCTGACGACTATACCCAGATCATAATAACCGTAATCACACCCCACTTCTCAACCCAGAACACTGTAGTAATAAACAGAAGCAGCTACAACATAAATCAAGAGATGTACGCTACTTCACTATCCAGAAACCTGCATACAAATCTATTCATTCTTTCACGAATTTAGATATTAGTTAACCCAGATTATTAGATTTGTAGATCAAGCATGCACCACATATCACAGATCAAAATCATATAGAGATACCACTATTCTAGCCTTAAGATTTTGACCCATCAATAGAACTTATCCTTCCCCTTGCGCTCAGGTTCCTTCTTCATTCAGATCCAGATCTGCACCATAACCCAATCACAGTATTCCAGATCTAGCACTTTATCAGGTATTCAATAATTCAAAAGATCTTGCCAAATGATCTCCTTCCTCTTTTATAGCCTTAGGCCTTTCACAATACCACAGGCCAAAAACCATAAAAGTTCAATATCATGAATCCAATACTTGGGATCAACACTTATGACGAGATACCATGGCCCAAAACCATAGGTTCAAATACCAAGGACTAAATACCATGAACCAACCATAAGATTTCCCATGTGCGAGCGCTTTTCTCTGCATGAAAGTGCGTGAACTTTTCTCTGCATGGAAGGAATGTTTCCCTGCATGAAAGTGCGTGAACTTTTCTCTGCATGGAAGGAACGTTTCCCTGCATGAAAGTGTGTGAACTTTTCTCTGCATGAAAGGAACTTTTCTCTTCATGAAAGTGCGTGAAATTTTCTCTACATGAAAGTGCATGAACTTTTCTCTGTATGAAAGGAACTTTTCTCTACATGAAAGTGCGTGAACTTTTCTCTGCATGAAAGGAACTTTTCTCTTCATGAAAGTGCTTGAACTTTTCTCTTCACTGTAATTTATCATCTGAGATGAGTGGGTTGCCATCAATTACAACATATGTATCATAATGCCAACAATCATATTTTACGTCTTGTGGTTGAATATCATTAGTTTTCTTAGATTTTCTATGATTAAATATGATTATGCCATGATTTAATAATGACGATTTCTCTAGGCTCATTTTCACAGGGTTCTATTGCCAAGTTTCTGCACAAGTGAGTAGAGTATAGAAATGGCCAATTTGGGGCTTCTGAGTCTTTCAGCATGATTCCGAAGAAACTGAGAGAGGTTGTTGTAAAAATTGATGTTTTAATACCTTTCCCTAACTTGGATTGTACCCAAGTCACTCATGTGGGTCTCTAGAAGGAAATTCATAAATTTTCCCAAATTTGCAATAATTTACAAACGATCAACTTTTGCCTCAATTATCGTGCCGATGAAAGCGAATGAAGACAATCTGGCACATGGGTTTTGGTCCCAGTATAGCCAATTTACTAAGCTAAAAATATTTTTCTAAAGTTCCTTTGTGATTTGCGAGATATGTGGCATTCTCTAAGGAAACTTTATATAAAATGTCCATATTTGTACTTCACAGTCAAATTCGGATTTGCCTATTTTTACGCCACACTTACAGTTTGATAAGTTCTTGTCCTCCAACCCTGCATTGATCAACATCAACATAAACCATTATCTATTTGAAGGCCATCTAGAGAATTCAAACACGGCATGAATTTGTTGTAATTAATCTACAACATGTATAAAAGTAGAGCAACAAGCATAGGAAAGGAGGCAACTCTCAAACATGGAAGTAATTGCTATGTATTTCATGACTTGTTTTCAATTGAAGATATTTATAATGCTCTTTCTCTGAATTTCGCCTGAATGCACTGATGGATTGCTCAAGATAGTTGATCGATTGTGTTTGAGATTTCTTCTTTACTGTAAGTTTATCTAGCTCCCAAGTGTGGTCAGAGCCCAGCCATCTTGGTTTGCTTTGTATATTGTAGATCGTACCACTGTGTGGTTATTCATGATTAGTTTTACTTGCATTATGAATTGGTTTGGTTTGACTGTATGTGAATTTCATTCATTTGATTATTAAAAGAGTGTTGATGTATTAATGTTCTTTCATTCATTCATTTCCATAATTCGCAGTTGAATTTTGTGCAAACCTTGTTTTGATTTCAGAATAGAGCATGCTTGCAATCATATTGAGTTGTAATCATCTAAGAAATGCCATATGATCACCTAATGAGTGAAATAGATTATCTATACATTGAGAATATTGTGATTGTTTTGATAAGTTAACTTTATTAGGTGAATTCAAATTAATTAAGAATGAGATTTGTCTAGCTATCAAACTGCTCTGTGTTCCTTCAAGAGCTGAATAGATTGAATTTTTTATTTAAATTATTTTGGAGGTAATTCCCCATAACAGAACTCTTCTTGATCATTTTCGGTCTAGTTTCAAGTTGTTTAGATTGAAGATAGATTTCACGTATATTCGATGGTTTATTACCAATTAGTTGTGTTTCATTTGATGAATAGACTCCAGGATTGTGGAGTGGATTGCATTGATTGAACACAGCATACCCGTGAGTGCTTTCGATGATTAGTTGATAATTGTGATTTCATTAAGTTTAATAGATACATGATTTGTTTGTTTTGAGTGTTGATTTATTTCATTGAGTTTAGTAGATAAAGGATTTTCCCCTGTTTCGTGTGAAGATTAATTTTATTATTTGTTGAGATAAACAATTTCCTTTGCTTTGTGAGGTGGTTGATTCTAGTTTTTAGGAGTCAGATATAAATTAGGTTTCAAGCAACAGTACTTTGTCTCCAAATGAGGCAATTTACCAGTAAGGGTTAGTTTGACTACAAAATAGTTTAGAGTACATTTTCTTAAGGGTTGTTTGGGTTGAATTGTTAGTTGTCGAATAGGCTAAGGGTTTGAAGTGTTTTCATCAGATTGAGACTTTTTGATTACTTAATTGCAAGTATAATGATAAATTAATGAGTGATAGAATAAAATAGAGTGATTGCTCCATATTAGTATTTAACTTTCAAATCCTTGTTAAGAGGATAAGCAACCATTAGCTATAGATCGATTGTCTAATTGAGTTGCTATCAATATAGACTACTTTTTTGCTTAAGAATTGAATTCCTATAGACTACTTAGTTACTGTAGGAGTGAATTGTTGTTTTTATAGATTGTTTAAGGATTAAATGGTTACTAGTACTGGTTTGTTTGTCTGCTTAAGGATTCAATCACCATCATTATAGATTGCTTGTTGAGTGATGAATAAATTGTTATTACAAATAGAAAGTCAGCTACCAGCGTTTGGGTATTTGATTGAGTAAAGTTTTGTGTGAGTAGAATTCCATTTTTATCACTTGAGATTCATAGCTTAGTAGTTTGTTGAGTTTAGATTTGAATTCTAGGGTTTGTAAAGGATTTTTAAATCTCTAGATTAAATTGATTGTTGGGTCTGATTTTGACAGGTAACTATTTGTAAGTGTTAATGCATATATTACTCCACAAATCATTATAAGGAAATGTTAAAACTCTAATTTAACCCTCAAGAAGGAAGCCAAAGGAAATTCATCTTTGCGAATCACAGGTTGACAATTAATATTAATGGATTTAATCTGACAATTTAATCTCCCAACACTTTGCTGTCGTTGCCGGGGAAGTTGTCATTTCTTATTCAGGTAACCATTATTATCAGAGTTTCAGGATCTTGCAGGACTGTTAGAGGACAAAGAAAGTATGGTAAGACATGGGTGAAAATCCATGCATCCACTTTTGTTGGGGTTGCTCCAAAGTTTGATCGATCACTATTGTTCTTCAGTTTCTATTTCGTTTATCTTTATGTGTAGAAGAAGAAATAGTTTGATTTCATTTCCGCATTTCATGTAATTTGCAAAAGTTTGTAAATCTCACAGAATTAGTAAGACACATCCATAGCAACCATAGCTAAGCCTCACAAGCAGCATAGGCCTTAGAATAGTCTGAAACACTCTGTGAGATATTTAATTTTTGAATTTCTTTGATTTTAATAGATTAAATAATATTCTGATTCACTCTCAAGTGTGATGAGTTTTATTTCAATCAATATAGCTTTTAACTTCATCTTCAAATTCCAATATTTAACATTATATCATTTTGAGGTGTTGTAAGAACCACCGTTACTAATATGTGTGTGAAGACAGGGACTATCAATAAACCAGATGGACTTGAAGATGATAAATATGAAGGACCTCTCACAAGCCCTAGAAACTGTTTTGATCTTCATCTCTACCTCTCAGGAAGATAACTTCTTGACAATAGTCAAGAAATTGTCCATTTCTCCACCACCACAAGAAGATTTGGAAGTCTCTTTTGATTTCCCTAGCCATTCATCTAAGGAGAAGAATGAATCATCCACTATAATCAATGGAGCACATCCACTGGGACCTATGATCGAGGAGTTTTTGACATGTCTATCAGTCGATCTGGAATGTAACCAAGAGATTACTCACCCTATGGAGAATAATCAACATGACATGGAAGAAGAGGATGAGTAGCATGGTCCAAATCAAGAAATGGACCAAGAATACCATGATTACATTGAACATTGGTTCTGAACAACAACTCAAGCAACGTAGTATTGTCCTCTTCTAAAACTCTTGTTTTCATATCAAGTACATTTGTTGGTTTTTCATGCTCATGTACACTTCCAAGTTTATATGTTAAATCTAAGCATGGATATTTATTTGTACCTGCTTCGCACATGGCTTCATTGGAAGTACTCCTTCACTTGAAGGAGTTCAACTCCCTTTCTTCAGTAAAATAGGGAATTTTGTATTGTAAATAATTAAATGAAAATAGTAATGAGAAGATACATCCTTTTGTGAAAACCAGCTTGTCTGGCACAAGTGGGTAGGGACTCTACTTGAAAAACAAGTAACTGTCGAGCAAAGTTCCCAATGATGTTTGTAAATTTGCATGAGTTCTTCAAATCATGTATATTTCAAATCATTATGTCTTATACTCATGTTGGTTGATGTGGGAACCCTTAAGGCCCACCTGCCAACAAGATTTCTCCCATCGACATCAATAAATTATCTGGGATGAAGGCTAGGGTTAGATCAGGTACTTAGGAGCCTGCATGGCTTAATGGCAGGTATCCTTGTCATCTTCCAAGGGAATACATCAATATTTCTTGGTGGATGAATTTTGTAGTCAATTTGACTTCGAAAAATCTATTCATGGCTAGTAGAATGTACGTAGTGCCTTAATTCCCATTAACATCATAGGTGGGATATTTTGCATTGGTTAACAACTTCATTAATGGTCGTTAATCCAATGATTCTTGCTTATATTCAACATCGACGCCATTTACTCACATAAGCAAGATTGCACACGATATGTAGCGGTTGAAGACTATACCTTTTTTTGATCTTAGTATAGATTTGCAATAGTGTGGACATTTGTAGCAGCACTTTCTTTTCTTGTAGCAATCATCTTGTTTTAATAAAGGTTGCAATATAGCAACTTGATCATCATTTGTAACAGTCATCTTCCTTCTTTTTTTTGGAACATACAACTCCTCAGGCATGGGGGGAGAAGGGGACCTTCATTTTTCAGCCTCCTTTACTATCTCTAGTTCAACCTTCTTCACCAGATCCATATACACATCAATAGCATTCATTCCAACTCCTACTTTTAGCCATGTTTCAATTCATCTTCCACTTCATGTTACAACAGCCAGTGCATGAAAAGTAAAGGTAACCTGAGGTAAAGTTGGCTTAAGATTCTTTAATTCATTAGAGATTTAAGGAAGATTTGATGATTAACCACCATTTATCCCAATCTTCATATACATTTCATTTGCAAATTCCTCATTCATAATAAAATGCATGCTACTCTAATTAGGTCATAATCATGAAAAGAAAATTATCTTGGCTCATGTAAAGGAAAAGCAGTAACTATAGTGCCTTCCCCTCCTACATTCACACATATTGTCAATTCAATGTATCGAATAGAGGATGAAATCATTTTTTCCGTTCGTAAAGAAAAGAAATCCATAAACATTGGCCTCACAAGAGTAGCACCTACAACCACATCACCTCATCCACTATCACCATCACCACCTCATCTCATCCACCATTTCCATTGTCAGTTATCATCTCATTCATCATCGCCTCCTACCATATTTATTGCTTCTCCTCAATTTGTATTGCTCTCACAATTAAATATATGGTAGTTAAATAAGTATGGTGTTTCTCCACAAGAACCAACACCCCAAATCTTCACACAACAATACTCCACAAGAACTAACCCTGCCCAAAGAAATGATGCCATAGGAACTTATATATGAGAAGAGTATTTGTTTGCATGAGGACATGAAAAACATTAGGCACGGGGGAATGATGGGCCTTGAAAATTGCCATGTTTTCATCATGGAATATCACTATTCATACCCTAAAATCCTAGGCCTCTAACCCATTTTGTACCCTTATTCCATTAACTTTCCGCCAAATCACATTTTATGTCTTGTGGTTGAATATCATTATTTTTCTTAGATTTTCTATGATTAAATATGATTATTCCATGATCTACTAATTATGGTTTCACTAAGCCCATTTTCACAAGGTTTTATCCCCAAGTTTCTGCACAAGCCAGTAGAGTATGAAAATGGCCAATTTGGGGCTTTTGACACTTTCGGCATGCTTCTAGAGAAACCGAGAGAGGTTATTGTCAAGAATGATATTGTAATACTTTCCATAACTTGGATTGTACCCAAGTCACTGATGTGGGTCTCTAGAAGGAAATTCATAAATTTGCCCAAATCTACAATAATTTTGAAACTGTCAACTTCCGCCCCGATGTCTGTGTAGATGAAAGTGAATGAACAAAATATGACACATGGGTTTTGGTCCTCTGATATCCAGTTTACAAACCCTAAAATATTTTTCTAAAATTCCTTATGGTTTGGGACATATGCGGAGTTCTCTTAGTCCAATTTATATAAAATGTCCAGATTTGTACTTAGTCAAATTCGGATTTGCCTATTTTTATGTCACAATTACGGTTGGATAAGTCATGTCCTCCACCCCTACATTGATCAACATCAAAATCAACCATTAGCTATTTGAAGGCCATCTAGAGAATTCAAACACGGCATGAATTGGTTTTAATTAATCTACATCATGTAGAAAAGCAGAGTAGCAAGCATAGGAAAGGAGGAAGCTCTCAAACATGGAAGTAATTGTTGTATATTTCATGACTTGTTTTCAATTGAGGATATTGATAATTCTCTTGCTCTGAATTTTGATTGAATGCATTGACGGATTGCTGAGGATAGTCGATTGATTGTGTTTGAGATTTCTTCTTTACTGCAAGTTTATCTAGCTTCGAGGTGTGGTTAGGCCCCACCCATCTAGGTTTGCTTTGTATATTTTAGATAGAACCACTGTGTGATTAGTCACGATTAGTTTTACTTGCATAATAAATTGGTTTGGCTTGACTATATGTGAGTTGCATTCATTTGATTGTTTAAAAGAGTGTAGATGCATTAATGTTCTTTGATTCATTCGTTTCCATACTTCATAGTTGAATTTTGTGTGAACAGTGTTTTGATTTCAGAATAGAGCATGCTTGCTATTGTATTGGGTTGTAATCAGCTGAGAAATGGCATACGATCACCTAATGAATGAAACTGATTATATATACATTGAGAATGTTGTGATTGTTTTGATAAGTTAACTCTATTCGGTGACTTCAAACTAATTAAGAATGAGTTTTTACTGGCTATCAAACTGCTCTGCATTCCCTCAGGAACTGGAAGGGATTGAATTTTTTCCTTAAATTATTTTAGAGGCAATTCCCCATAACTGAACTCTGGTTGGTCATTTTTTTTCTAGTTTCAAGTTGTTTAGATTCAATATTGCATTCATGAATATTTGATGGTTTATTACCAATTAGCTTTGTTTCATTTGATGAATATACTCTAAGATTGCGGAGTTGATCACGTGGATTCAACATAGCATACCCATGAGTTCTTTCGATGATTAATTCATAACTGTGATTTCATTAAGTTTAATAGATACATGATTTCTCTATTTTGAGTGTTTATTGATTTCATTGAGTTTAGTAGATAAAGGATTTTCCCCTATTTCGTGTGAAGATTAATTTTATTATTTGTCCAAATAAATGGTTTCCTTTGCTTTGTGAGGTGGTTGATTCCAATTTTTAAGAGTTAGATATCAATTAGGTTTCAAGCAGCAGTACTTTGGCTCCAAATGGGGCTATTTACCAATAAGGGTTGGTGTCACTACAAAAGATTTTAGAGTACAATTTCTTAAGGATTGTTTGGGTTGAATTGTTAGGTGTTGAATAGGCTAAGCGTTCAAATAATTTTCATCGGATTGAGCCAACGAGTTAGCTTCTACACTAACTGCATCACTCTACATCTATTCTAAAGTTGGAGGGTTTCTTTCTCTTAAATGATAGGACATGTCAACATCAAATCCGTCTAGAAATTCAATCAGGGCCAAGTCAAGTGGAGGTCTGATGTTCACTGGAATTGCATTGTAAATGTTGTTAAACTTAGTGTAGTAATCTTGAACAGATTCACTAGGAGATCTCCTAATGTTCTCGTATTCAGATAATATCTAGAGAGGGTTTTTCTTTCATTCCCACCTATTTATGAGAAATTGGTGGAAACCAACTAAATCAATAATATGGTTAGTAGGTAAAGCTTTAAACCAATTTTTAACATCCACTGCGAGTATTTGTGTAACTAATCTGATTTGTACATTAGCCTCATCAACTTCACATAATTGAAAATAATCTGTCATTTTGTTTACATGTTGTTGAGAAGTATACTAACCAGTACCATCAAACTGAATAATTTTACTCTGGTAATCCTGAGGCATAGGATGTAGAGGGGCCATTAAGGCCAAAGGTGCATATCTATTTGCCATTGCTAAGGCTTTGGCCTGACTGGGAGGTAGATTAGTGGTGCTTGAAGATGAACTTCGAAGGATTGAAAGTGAAGCTGAAATGTTAGGTTGGGGAGGAAGTTTAGGTATGAATGGTTTTGTGGAATGAACTGTAGTGGATATTATAGGTGAGGTGGTACTAAATGAAGTTTTATTTATAGTTTTTGAAGATTTTGTAGAGAGTTTAGGAGTAGCAGCAGTTAGGGAAGCTAATTCAATTGACTACTGAAAATAGGCTTCATCTATGTGCCTTATCAAATTTGAGGTTAACGCATTAAGTTTGTCAAAAGTGTCTGGAACATGTTGATCTAAATCAAGATGTATAGTATTCTTCTTTTATTAAATTAATTGAGTAAAAGTAGGGCCTATTACAATATCATGGACTGAATTTTCACATTTGGTATGAAACAAAGAATGCTCAAATGATAAATCAAATTGAAAATCCTCTAAGTTTAATAAATCTTTAGGAAGTGAATTTGCTTTAATTAGTTGACTAATGCTTTCTTGACATTCTACTTTTCTTGGTTTTCTTAAAATTCTATCACGATCAACAATAGTTGTAGTAGGCTGTGGATTAGGATGAGCCCTCCTATAGTATTTTCTTTTAGAAGCCAGAATTCTAACTTATAAGGATCATCTGGAGCAACCCTTTCCAACCTTAGGATGAAAAATAAGGAAAAATTGTCTCCTTGAAGATTGATTTTAACTAAGGACTGAATTCCCTAGTATGGTCGCCACTATGTTAGCTATTATGAAACCAACTCAAAAAAGATAGGAAAGATAGATCAATGCATTAGAAATAAGCCTCTTTGAGGGGGCAACCTCCTATACATTACACAAATGAGCAATTATTAGATGATACAAATGACAAAACCTCCTTTCTATATATAGGAGTCTAAGGGGTCATAATATAATCAGAGCCGACATAACAATAATAATGTAAGGGCACAATGCTAACAATAGTGGGCTTCTATGGGGCACAATACTAACAACATGGGGACTACATGGGCACAACAATATAATAAGGGGGTTGTACTAATAACAATAAGGGGTTACACTAGTGGTATAGGGGCCCCTCTCCTTCAAAAGGTGTTGTCCTCAACGCTTGAGTAGTTATTGATGCTTCCATATAAATTCTTGTCCTCCAATGTAGAATCTTTAGCGAATAAGTTCTTCCACTTGATGACATACTCTGAAATCGATCTATTTCGTAGCCATCAATTTCTTGGTTCTACGACTTCTTTAGGTTCCAATATGATTTTTCATTCATTGTCAAGCTCTCATGATACTGTTTGAGCTCAGATCTTCTACAACTTTTGAATGAGTTTCCACTCCTTTAGGCATATGGATATCTGTAAGGCCTGATGTTTGGAGGAACACTTCCTGGAATCAAATGAATAGCATGCTCACGATCATGAATAGGTGGGAGGCCTTTGGGAGTCTCAAATACCTTGGAATGATTATCCCAAACTTTTGGAGATCTGGAGAAATACATGATTTTGATGTGGGATCCTTTAGTGAACATAATTGTGCAATTATTCCCCATTGTTCTTTATATAGAAGCTTTGTGATGCTGTTAGAGTTGATTATCTTTCCTAGTTTCCCTTTGATACCTCTCCATTCAACTTCCTTTCCTTCCCAAAAAATTTTCAAGAAAAGTTCTTGAAAATTGAAAGCTATCATACCCAACAATCATAGTCATTAGAATCCTAGTAAAACATCAGCAGCACCTATTGGAATGGAAAGCACTAGGCTATTCAATACATATTCTCCCATGGATAGGTTGATATTATGGCACTTTCCAGAGAAATTTATGGTTCCTCTGATTGCAACCATCACTTGACACTCTGGTGCTGGATATAGGAAGTAACTCAATTCCTTGGCTATCTTACAATGAATAAAATTATGGGCACTAGCCAAATCAATCAATAATATTACTTTTTTCTTCTTCATATGTCCTTCTATCTTGATAGTTTGAGGAGAGTTAATTTCTTCCAAGGCATTACAATATATGGTCGGATTCATTTCTTGATGCTCGATATGATATTTCAGTTCTTGAACATTTTTCTTCTTGAATTGTCCTTCTATATTGATAGTTTGAGGAGTGGTAATTTTGGCCAATGCATTACAAGATATGGTTGGATTCATTTCTTCTTTCTTGATGTGATATTTCACTTCTTGAACCTTTTTCTTCCTCCTCTTCACAATCTATGTAAAATAGTTTCTTCTCAGCACACTTATGAGCTTTAGTCCATTTGCTACCACAATTGTAACAAATCCCTTTTTCTCTTTTTCCTTCCAATTGTTGTGGTGTAAAGCCTGCAAGTTGTGGAAGGCTAGGAGAAAAAATCCTTCCATAATTATAGTTGTGAGTGTGGGATTCCTTTTTTCCATAATTTCACTTTGAATTTTTCTTGCCCACTTGAATGCCTTCTACAATGAATCAGGTTCCCAAAGACAAACCTCACGTTGAATGTTATCCTTTAATGTACCTATGAAGACATCAATCCTTTGCTTCTCTGGAATATCATTTACCCTTATATTCAATTTTTGAAAGTTATCAATGTCCTCTGCCATTGAACACTTTTGTTTGAGATTTATCAATTGGCTAAAGAAGGTGTTTCTCTTTGTATCCTCATAATGTGCTATCATTTCCTCCGTGAAAATTGACCACGTAACAAGTTGTTTACGAGAACAAAGCCCTTTATACCATAAAAATTTATCCAGTTCTAAATATGAATATGCAAAATTTACCTTTTGTAACAGTTGCACATCATGTAGATCAAAATGTTACTCCATCTGTAGTATCCAATTTACCGGATGCTTGCCATCAAACTTCTTCATATCGCCTTTTCTTGATTTTAGGAGCTTGATCTTGAAATGACTGTAAATCTGTAATTTTGGATCATCGAGATCTGAAATAATTACCTATAGTAACCCTCTGCGTCCTCTTTCCAATGCCATAGGCCTGATCTAAATTAGATTCTCCAAGAAAGAGTTATGAAAAATCTCCCAAGATGACTTGATTATATAACTTTTTAGAAGAACGAAATTGTATGAAGTGCCATGTGTCACTTTTTTTACTTTCAGATCTGAAAAATATATACAGGAAACTAGAGTCCATCCAATTTTTGCAACTTCTTATGAAATTTCAATCTGATGGTTAGAGAGACAGTTATGATGATTTTCCCTAGGTCACTTGTTTGTGATGTAATTCGGGAGGCCGCAAAGAACCTAAATGTCTTGGACTGTACCTCTGAAAATATAGCAAAACAAGCTCTAAAATTTGAAATCGAGGTTCCGACTGATTTATTCTCAAGTGGGTTATTTGTTTAGGTTCTAAAACTTTGTACTGAAACACTTATAGTGAAACCTCCATGATGACCTGTTTTAGATGAAATTCTGGAGCTTGCAAAAACTCCAACTTCCTCAAATCATATATCCTAAAATATAGCGAGAGAAGATCTAAAATTTGGATCCGAGGTTTCACGAAATTTCGTCTCAAATGGATTCCTTTGTTAGCTTCTGAAACATCATAGAGAAATAGTTATAATGAAAATTCCGCGATGTCCTATTTGGAGCACCGAAACCCTAGAATGCAAAGCTCTGATACCAAATGTTATGCAACCAACTCACAAAAGATATAAAATATAGATGAACACCTTAGAAATAAGCCTCTTTGAGGGGGAAACCTCCTTTACACTACACAAATGAATAATTCTTAGATGATACAAATGACAAAACCTCATTTCTATATATAAGAGTCTAAGGGGTCATAATATAATCCGAGTTGACATAACAATAATAATGTAAGGGCACAATGATAACAATAATGGGCTTCTATGGGGCACAATAATACTAATCTAGGGACTACATGAGCACAAAAATATAATAATGGGATTGTTCTAATAACAATAAGGGGTTAGACTACTAGTATAAGGACCTAAAATTAGCACTCCAAAATTTCCAAGGGTTATTCAATGTGTTAAAAGGAAATATCAGAGGAAACTACAAACCTGCTTTGGAGATTAGGATCTAGCCTTCCTAAACTTGGACAAGGCTCTCTCTATATGATTTAACATTGTTTATTTTAATGGATTTTAGGCTACTTATGTATGCTTAATTGGGTTGATTTAGATTGCGTTGGTGGAAATAGTGACTTATAGGAATAGGTTCTTTCCCATTTTCATTGGGCTATGGAGTCAATAAGGCTTTGAAAACAACAATAACAAATTATAGAGAAAATGTTATAGGGCAAGATAGGTGATCAATAGAAGAACTCAAGGCTGGATGGTGAAATAACTTTTCAATGGGGATCAAGGAGCAATTACAAATTCCTTAAACTAGGCAATGAAGAAGGATAAAGAGAAACAATCAGGATCAGAGGGAAATTAAGAGTTCTCTAAACCAAATATCAGAAGGAAACATAGAAATATATATCAGTAAAAATAGAGTGTAATATTTAAGAAAATTCTGTAGTAACATCGTTGTTATAACACTTAGAATTAGAACACATATGAATTTATGGAATACTTAGAAAAGAACATGAACAAATGAAATTTGTACTTTAGTGAGATAGTTGAACACATGAATCCTCTAACGAAGTTTCTTTATAGCTTGTCATGTCTGTCAACTGGAATTTTGGTACAATATCCCTTGGGTAATAGATCAGTCAACTATGGCCATTTTCAAAAATCCACACACAATACTTCAAATTATGAAGTATTTATACAAAAAACTATTAAAAAATATCCTAAACTGATTAAGGAATTATTCAAGGAAAAAGAAATATCTTCATGCAAGAAGATAGAGACACCTAGGAGACTAAAGACTAGTTATCCCTGCTTTTATTGATTTTGTTGTTTGTTGTTTTGATCTCTTGCTACTTTCTCTCTTTTGTTGTTGCTCTAAGCTGACTGCTTTTTATGATGTTGAGTATCTTTTACAACAACTTTATCCTTAAACTCTATTTTTGACTTTTAAACTCCGTCTTTCATCTGATACTCTTTAACTTAACTGATCTGTTACTCTTTATGGTTTTACCTTGACTACTATTGACTGCTCTGTTTTCGCTATTGTACCTTTCATTTTCATATTAAATTATTCAAGTTCTCACAAGACTTTGCATCTGATAATTTAATCTTTACCATTCTTCTAAAGGTTTCATCAGCCTCTGTGTATTTTTCAAATGTAGGTTTCTTGATAAAGAGATATTTTACCTCATGCTGGAGGTAAAAGAGATTCTCAAAAGTCTGATAGAGCACTTTTCCTGTTGGAATTCCTTTCATGGTTGAATTGTTTCCTTGTTCCTTTGCCACTTCTCTAATTTTCTTATCATAGTCTTCATGCTTCATCAATCTGTCATTGATAACCAAAGGATTTGACAGAAAGGGTTTCCTTGTTCCTTTGCCACTTCTCTAATTTTCTTATCATAGTCTTCATGCTTCATCAATCTGTCATTGATAACCAAAGGATTTGACAGGCCTTTCTGCCTCAAAACATCAAATTTCAATATAAATTTGGTTATTGCAAGATCCATTTTTAACACTTGTCTTCGGATTGTACCATCAAGTTCCTCTTAGAAATTATCTTTCTCACTTCTAGAATTGTTTCAATCCTGTCACTTATGCCAATCTCTTCCAATTCTTATTTGTTCTTGGAATTAAGAAAATTATTGATTTCATTGGCCTCCTCTAGCTTGTTATCAAGTTCTTCCTTAACTTTTTGAATAGCCTCAGCTGCTTCCTTGATTTAATCCTACTACTCAAAGAT
This sequence comes from Pinus taeda, assembly GCA_000404065.3. Lineage (NCBI taxonomy): Eukaryota > Viridiplantae > Streptophyta > Pinopsida > Pinales > Pinaceae > Pinus > Pinus taeda. Next base: position 274,193 of record APFE030489511.1, read on the forward strand.
GACTTTGATGGATGGCCAAATATCATTAACATAGTTAATGATATTGGCCCACAACTATTGCTTTGCTTGGGTAAGTGGTTCATTGAATGTCAATTCTTTCTCTAACTTTTGTATTATTTTAGTCAATCTATTTGGCTTCTGTGTTTCATTTTTATGCATGATTTATACCAACTTATTTTCATCTTCTATACTTTTTATTTGATCTTTAAGTCTATTTATTTCATTTGTTTGGATGGACATATCCTATATAGCTTTGATTAATTTACTTGCTTCATGACTAGGATGAGTTGTTATTGTAGATGATTCAGTAACTGATGTAGTTGCTAATGTAGTGGGAAGTGTTGTGGCTACTGGAACTGATGTGGCCGTTGAAGATGCTAAAGTAGAAGGAACTATTGTAGTAACTGTAGGAATAATAGTGACAGTAATTATGTCCATGCTGACATTCTTTTCCTACACCAATTTGTCCATCTCATTCTACATTTATTTGAGTTGAGTTGTCAACTGAAGGATGAGATTCATCATTTCATCTTTTTGGGCTTCATTCTCCAAAACTTCTTTTGCTTGTGGATGTTTAGTAGGAGGTAATTTTCAGCTGCTTCTTGAATGCACCAATGTCTTCATTCCTTTTTTTTATGAGTTTTTTTGCTTCCTTGATGTCATTTGGATTATAGTGAGTTTCAATAACCAAGTCTTCCAGTGATTAATTATGTTATCCTTTGCTTATGAGGATGCCTTCTCTAGTTTTAACTATGTTGTGGTATTCTCTAGAGAATTTTGTAGTTTTTGTACATTCATAGCTTTGTTGGTCATCGTTGAGTATAACATTTCTCCTGCTCGCTTATGAAATTCTATTTCGTCTATAGGATGAAAAATTTTGGCAGGAATCTCATAATATATCTTTTCCAATCTTTTGATGACTTAGGATGTTGTACTATGGGCTACAGAAAGGTCATCTACATTTTTCCTGTCTTATAATCAAATGCAGAAAGTAATATGTTATGGCTGCCAGGGGTCTTCTTCAAGTATTTTGAATATATTTCATCTTTTATTTATTCATTTTTGGCCTTAATATCTTTCTATCTTTATTTGATGTCTATTTCTCTATCCATTGGTTTACTTGAAGAAAAGACTTCAACTCTATGATGCTTCTTGATGATTTGAGCACTAGAAGTTGAAGGTTGATGAGTTTCTTTGAAACTAATGGAAGTACATTTTCTTTAATTACAATGTCTATATCAATGATCTCAATTGTATCAATTACTTCTTCTTGCTGATTTACTGGCTTCAACTTTGTTCTTTTTCTATACATAATTTAAAATTTGTTATCTGTTGTATCTTTATTTGAGCAAGAACCTTCTTCTCTAGTTCTTTTTGCATTTCTGTCCTGTCGGGTTGGAGTATGTAGAATGGAACTAGTATCCATTTGCTTTACATATCCATTAAGGTATTTTCCAACCACTCTAACTGGTTGGCATATCTTTCAATCTTTGGCTTGGACTCATGCATAAAAAGGCTCAACTTAAACTTGAGTCTTAGTTTGTTTATGACATGCAAAGGATCATGCTGCCATTTGAAACTATTACTGAACTTCATTTCTTGTAAACATCTTTCTGCTTCCTCTCCAGGATCCCTATTATTGCAGATAAAATAACCAAGCTAGTTCTTGATTTTAAACTACGTTTTCTCCTTGGCTGATAGAAAATTAACATTATCTGAATTTATGATCTGCCTGATATATGCTAGTTGCAAATATCCTCATGGGGAGATATTTGGGGAGCTTGTATGGAGTGAGTTGACATCCATACACCCTAATTTTAGTGTAGTTCTGGTATAAATACCAATGTCCTATTCTACAGTGTTTTGACAACTGTAAAACTTTATTTATTTCATCACTGACCCTGGGTTGATTGCTACTAATTAGCATGTTAACAACTAGGTGAAAAAATGAATCAATGAATTCCTTGTAGCTGAAATCAGTGGAATATTTTCGGATTGAGGGTGCCCAAAAGATAATAGATCTAGGATTTCCCTTAGTGTCTAGTTTTTGGATGTTAACCATAAACCTTTTTGATTGGAAACATAGAAACATATGGAACAATATTTAAGAGTATTTGAATACTCTTTCATATGGCAATCTCATCAATTGATCATGGATTCTTTCTGCTAAGAATCGGGCAAAATTGAAAACTGTAGTTGGAGGGTTGCCTGGGCAAAAAATAGAAAGGAAACCAACTATAGGTCCATCTACATGTTCATTAGTAATATATCCTAGAATATAGGATAACATGGTTACAATTTGTCTCGCTCTCTCAGAGAAAATGGTGGTTGAATATGGAGGGGTGTCTGTAGGAACTTGAGTTTCTTCTAGGAGGAAAGTTTGAAAATTTTGGGATCTCTTCGGAAGGTCCAGCTTTAAGTGCAGATCAATTAGGTTTTCAATAGAAAATGGGGCTTGATCAGGCTTTGGTTGGATCTGCAACATTTCATTTATTGATCCTACTGTGATTGTGAACAAAATTTGCTAGTTAGGAGAGACTATGGCTCTTTGACTTCGCAAATAGTAGGGTGGGCATAGGTGGATGATTTCAGGGAACTAGTATACCTGTGGGAATAAGTATTTTGGTAAATTTGACTCCCACTATTGAATATCATCATTCTGGTTCAGGAACTCATCTTTGCTCCAATAGTGGAGTTTTAACATATTGTTTAGGGAGGCTACGTCTTTGATATGGAAATCTCTATCGGCCAATGGGAGGTGTTCAATATCGAGGTGAGGAGTTTGCAGCAGATTTTCACTCATAATGCTTTGGGAAACCATAGATTTGATTATTTTATTCAATTTATCACTATCTGGCTTAAGATGTAAGCTTCAGACCTCTGGAATAGTGTGAAAAGATGAATACAGTCGGCGAAAAGGGCTTTGGATGCAACAGTGGCTTTCTTTAGGCTGGCAAGGCTTTCAAATTGGTTCAATTGATTAACTTATTAGAATTGTTGTGCAAATCTTAAGTAAAGGCCTTCGAAACTTGAGAAATACCTGGAAAATGAAGCTTTGGTATGCAAAAGGACTCTCTAGGGGAAACAGAGGCTTTCTGAGGCTTCAATGGTCTTTATACTACTTCAAATCGGAGTCAGCAGTATCTTCTGGTAGTAAAAGTTTGAATTCTAGTTGTGAATGGCATAAAATAGTTCAAGAAATATTTTGGGGCTTTAGAATAGGTCAGTAGAGGTTCTTTTCTGCAGTCTTTAACAAAATAACAGTGGAAACATTGGAAAGGGCAACTTATTCCATTTTTAACCAACAACGGTTAATCCTTGGGCACGGGTTTTTTAATTAAATAGCTAAGCGGTTTCATCTAACGCGAGGCAGTAAGGTGGTTTATCGCATGCTTAGAAGTGGTACGGTGGTATTATTTTGGAGGATGTGATATAACATGGGGCTACCACGTAGCAAAAAGGTGGGCGAGGAAAACAACTTACCTCACACACTTTTTAAAAGGAAAAGTCGAGGGGAGGGTGTAAAATAAAGGGAATAGTGGTTATTTTATAAGAGAAAATGAGATGAAATAAAGGAAAAGGTAAAATGAAGGGGAAGGGATATTTTTACAAGGGGTAAATGATTTTGGAAGGAAGTTAGTAATATGAAAGAAACTAATTGATGCTTTCCATGCCTTGTAAAAACTACTTCTGCCTACCCATTATTTACCCTAACATATTTTCTTCATTTACTGGGTGCATTTGAGCTTACTGACCCTTTATTTCTTTTTCTTTTGTAAGAAAACTATCTAATTCTAACCTTATGACTTTCCAATGGCATAGATTAAACTGTTGAGCTCATTATTATTCTCTACCTAACTACTGATATGCTAAGATTAAACAGTTTGGCTAGATATTTACTCTCTATCTAGCAGCATGAAATTTAAAGTGTGAATGAATCAAGATTAAACTATTTGACCATCATGGATTGTGGCATTTTTGAAAATATGCAAACAATCGTATTTCCCAAATTAATGTAAAAAGTTGTGGCATTTCAATTTGCATCGCTTTCAGGATCTACTTTTTATCTCTTTTTGGTGGGGTTTATACTTTATTCTCTCTTTTGATCTTTTTTCCTATTAGTCCTTTGATTTTTCTTTTAGGACTTCACCCTCGTTATATTTTTTATTTTTAATATGGGAAAAGATTTTGCAAAAAGAAAAAGTATGTACGATATTACAAGACTAATCATAGTCAATTCAAAATTATGAATCTTATTATTATAGGATCCTAACAAGCTCTGTGACCCTTTCTACTCCTTACTCATTTTCTTTCCTCGGTGGTTTGCTTGGAATCGAGGTTGCAGTGGTTGGGGTTGCACAACAGATTTGGTTTGAGATTTTGTTAGAGCTCTGAACTTGACAACTTTGTTGGTTTTCTTGTGGCTTTATTCTTATTGGCGAGAGTTTACCTGGTTTTTTATGGTTCAATGCCTCATCTTGGGCATTTGACAGATACTCTTTTATAAGGGTTTTATTATGCACACACACATGCCTTGTTTGCTATATAGATGTGTTGATGCCTTTCTCTTTTGGGTTTTTGACATATTCTTTTTTTTCTTTCGCTCCTTTTTCTTTGGTCCTCTTTTGCGGGCTTGCGTGCCTGTTCTACTAGATTAATGGGTGGCTCCCTTTGTATGGAATGTTGTTATGACTTTTATGCAATGTTTTGTTTGTCTATTTGGATTGATATGTACTTTGGGGTATATATTGGCATATATAGAACATACATGTCTATGTAACATCTTTTTATCTTGAAAGATGTTTTTTTTTCTTCTCACCAAAAAAGTCAATATTCAAAAATTTTATAGCATAGCATTATACTTTGTTTTCTATTCTAATGAATAACAAAAAAGGTGACGTTTTCTCTCAAATAAATTTAATAAATATTTTAATATCAATGTTGTATCGATCTTATTGATTTATCCATTTATCCAATGATCCATCAATTTTATCAATTAAATACTGAAATTCTTGTTTATACAAAATGATTGATATTTAATTCAGTGAAAACATCACTTAATCCAATAACTTAAATTTCACAAATTTTATAGCATAGCATTATACTTTGTTTTCTATTCTAATGAATAACAAAAAAGGTGACGTTTTCTCTCAAATAAATTTAATGAATATTTTAATATCAATGTTGTATCGATCTTATTGATTTATCCATTTATCCAATGATCCATCAATTTTATCAATTAAATACTGAAATTCTGGTTTATACAAAATGATTGATATTTAATTCAGTGAAAACATCACTTAATCCAATAACTTAAATTTATTTTATCTGGAAACATGACTAAAGATTCATATTCAATAATTTGGACATAAATATTAACTGTTTAAATAATTTTATATCCATAAACGGCAAACGCCTTCCTTTTGGATGAATTTATAATGAGTTCGAGTGTAAATGCAAGTCATGCAAGTCATATCGAAGTTGTTTCAAAACCTCATTCAATGCATTGGATAGATATAGTTACCCAAGTATCTTAATTTTGTAATAGCCCGTTAGAATTTGGTGATGTAACAACTCCAATCTTCCAAGAAATTGGGTTAGTTTAAAAAAGCAAATTATCATAGCAATATTCTATCTTCTAATCATGGAAAACTTAAAATCTTTGAAAATTTCTATTAAAATCTAATCTCTGTTTTTAATTTTAAGATAAGGACTACATAGTAGCAAATATTTGCCGTTTAATTTAAATTTAGCAAAATAAGTAAAAATTGTCTTCATATAACTGAATTGATAATACTATGAGTAATAGTTAATATTAAAATCACCATAAAAACACACAATTTTAAAGTTATATTAGTTTTTGTTTGAATTTTGAATCTAAATAATACATCACTATTTAATAGCTTAATAAAAAACATCTAAATATAATTGAAAGTTTCTTTCTTTAGTAAATTATAATAAAAAATTTAAATGTGTTCTAAAAAATTTAAAAATATTACTTGAAATAAAAATATTTTTTTTCCAAACGAAGAAAAAACCAAAAAACAACCAACACCTGCTATGATAAGATCTAAAAAAATTCTCAAAGACCGATGAGAAAGGATTTAGAAAATTAAAAAGATAAATGACACAACATTAAAACTAGTTGAAATTTATACCTTTTTTCATACATGTAATCTTAACATAAATTGAGTTGTCTAAATTGAGTTGATGAGTTGACATATGAGTTGTCTAAATTGAGCTAATGAGTTGAGAGACTTCACTCTGAGAGAGTTGAAAGACTTTCATTAAAAGTCTGACGATGGTAACATTTATTAAACATTTCTTTCACAATAACAGCGCAACGAAGCTATATTTAACAGCGCAAGGAAGCTATATTTTGAAAGGGACAGGAAAATACGAGAGTCAAGATCTGCAACACTTGCAAATAATCCAATTGTATTGTCTTATCAACGCGTATTTGTACAAACGTTTATTTGGCAAAGATGTCTGTCAAGGGATGGCCCTTCCTATTCTTGTTAATATAAATCCTAGGTTAGATGACACTTATTGGATTGTCTTATCAACGTGTATTCATGCAAACTTTTATTTGGCAAGGATGTTTGTCCAAGGATGGCCCTTTCTATTCTTTGTTGTTAATAAAATCATAAAAAATAGGTTAGATGACACTTAAATTTGTCAAATCTGTGAATTTTTTTTATTGTACATTTATAGAACAATTATAATTACAAGAATGAGAAGAATTCAACCAATAAACTTTTAAATAAATAAATTTAAATATTGTGAAAAAGTAACAAAAACATCAGGCTAGAAAATAACTGTAATTTTTTCAATGATCAAACACAATAGCCCATCAAAAAAACTAACTGCGTTATATACGGCAGGTATAATAAGATCTATCTACTGGAGCGACATGATGAACTTTTTCCGATTACAGCAAATTATGTATATCTAATAATGGAGTAACGTACGGATTTAAATGAAGCATTACACTTTTATCAATATAACTTTTTTGAAAAGCCATGGAATCTGCCTTCCAAATCGTTGGCTTCTTACGTGATTAACGGCCATACGGTCTGAGCAGGCTTTGCTTCGAACTTTTAAGAACGAACACGTGCTCGGTAATACTATAATTATATTCCTCTCAACATCTCCAAAGATCTCGACAAATCTGCTGAACTGGACACGTATCCTCAATTGGTGACAGAAATCAAAGGAGTTGTCTATAATGCGATTTTTTGGAGATTCCGGTGACGGAATCCGGCGAAAGAAATGAGGTTAAATCTTGATTTTTAGCAGTTAAAATGGTTTTTTAACTGCATATTTGGATTCAGCGCCCTGAAAAACCCCTGGTAGCCATTGATTGTGCAGAAACTAGCTATCAAACTTGGGATTCCAATGAATTGCTACCGGATTTTCACCGGAAAAATCCGCCAGAAAAGCTTTCAAAAACTCGCGTTGCGAAATCAAATTCATTTATAAAGTCACCGTAAATATAGAAAAAGCAAGAGGACCAAAAGACTTTAGTCACATGTAATGTCGAAATATATAATGCTGACGAGGGAGAGGTTTCAGTCAACCATTTTCTTCCCACGTGTATATGAAAATTTCGTGCAGCATTCCCCAATACGCACAACGAAATCGCCTGGTTTAGGTGTATATATTTCGAGTAGTGATGAACATGCGAGTATGCTGCCTGTACTTATAACTCGGACACTTTGGAACGTAAATATTAACAATTTTGTAATGACGGGGTTGACCCGTTGCTTCATCCTGTAATGAAACGTGCTCTACATATGTGGGATCGGAATGCTATTTGATGTTGGATTATTACACCCTGTGATATTATCACCGTCCAAAACGTTAGCATTGAAGATCCGAAACTTCTACTTATACGAAAATGCGGCCACAAACAGTGAAGCTAAAAAAACGCAACTAAGTATGGATTTCGAATAAGGTGGATAGTATAGTATAACCTTGCCAACTATTTGTTAGGGGAAGACAGTAAGCGGAGAATATGTTGTGAAGGGAGTTGTTTAAGCATATGCAGCAATCGAAAAGTAAGTGAGGGGGGTTTAAAATGTGAAATCGTGGTCAGCGAACTGCGTGCATCCACAAGAAATGTGTTCTGGCGGAGAACTTGAAAACCCCGTTAACAGAAAGTCAAATGGTAATTGTTGTTAATTTCACTAGTTATGTCTGTGAAACCCTATGTCTGTAACTATTATATAATTTTGGAATTCCGATTTATAAATATTATGGTGCTAAGTTGCTAACTTGGTTCTGCCCATCTCCACGTAGCAATATTCAAGGTTTGGCGTGGATGTGTCTACCCATCGTAATGCGTAATGCGTGGAGTCAGAATCACCAACCTCGGTCAAACCAATGAAAGTTTTCAATGTGAAATAATACGGTAACACTGAAGAGTGTATGGTACAGTCGAAGTAATTAGATTGGAATGGTTTTGAATTCAATCGAAATGTTGTAGGAAGAATTGCGGGGAAAGTTATAAAAATTCTGGTTATATTTAGAAAACATTTGATAAGAATTTTTGTAAATCCAAATTATAGTTGTTAAACTTCAAAATTTTAGGTGTCCTAAAAACCTGTGATTCAAAACCAGAAAATTATTATATATATTATTATTAATAATCAAATAACCTAAATGAAACACATTATACGCTTAACTTCATCTCAATCTCAACTAGACAACCACTAAAAATTGGAAAATTCAAAAGATCATCCAATGAATTGAAATTCAAAAACAATTTGAGATGTATTTTCATTTCTAAACCCTACAGTGACAATAGTTTTAAAAATACATTATAAAAGTAATATAAATCAAAAATAAATTTTACAAAAAAATTATATTTATAATTTTAAAATAAATTTTTTCTAAAAAATAACTAAAAATATTTGTTTAAATAATTAATTTATAATTTTTTAATAAAAAATATACCTATACTTTCCCATATAACTATGAAACTGCCAGAATTAAATTTCAAGTGAGGAAGATTCTATCCATCTCTAACCAACTTGAATCCCAGTTAACTTTATAATCATTTTACACTTGATTTTATTTTTTTTTTTAAATAATTAGATTTTGAGGTTTCAACTGGGAAGATTCTTTCGATCCTCTGAAACCAACCGGAAAACCCAATTAACCTATAATTCATTTTACACTTTGAATGTTTGCTTTTTATTTAATATTAGATTTTTGAAGTTTCTAAAAAAAGGAAAAGGAACATAATAAGTTAAATAAATAGGTTTATTTTAATTTTTAATTTTCAATTATAAATTATAATTTAATGATCAAGAAAAATATACAATTCCATTATCTATTATATGAAATTTTGGTTTTTTGTTAATATATACTATATATACAATGATAATTTTATTTATTTAAGATTGATAATTGTAATTGAAATGTTTGTTTTTAATTTTCATTTTGATGTAGAAGTGGGGAAAATATCAATTAATGTTGAAATTATAATTATTATTTTTTTATTGTTGATGATATTAACATTCATTAAATCTATATCTTCTATCAAATAGTAATAAGGTAAGAGATTAGTAGAGATTCTAACATTTTATTTCTATGATGAAAAAGAAGTGAGATCAAGTTCCCAATCAACATGTTTTGGTGATTTAAAGATCAAAGTTGGTAATGTAACAAATATTTTGAAAATGAGATCAAATATGAGTATAATATGGACATTTTAACAGAAAGTGATTTTTTTGTGAACCCTCATAGGATCACATAGGTGACAAACTCTTTCATTTCATGACCTTTTTGGAATTGACCAACACTCATTCTCACTACAAATCTCATGAGAATAGTTCTTATCTTCGCAGTGTTTATTTTTTGAAATTGTGGTTGATCACCTCCCTATTAAGGTGATCAACATATCTTCTTTTAATAAGGATTCCATAATTTTAATTTAATTATCAATAATTAAAGTATAAACTGAAAGAATATTCTAGGATATTCTTGGAAGTATTCACAAATCAAAGTTTGAGATTTAACTCCAAAGTAATTATGGGGTTTTTTCCCTTTTGAATTAAATTGATTAATTAAAAAAACATATATGAACACTCGTCATATAAAATGGGTTATGATTATTTGGGCATATGCTATGCATAAACCATGGTATTGGTCCATGAGATTCTAAAGAATCCTATGTTGACATTAAGAATATTGATGATAAAGTGGGGCTAAATCTCCATTATTAAGAATTTTATTCTTTTAAGCATATATATTAATTCTTTTTTATCCTTAAAATCATAATAATTAAAGAAAGATTATAATGTATCATGAAATAAGTATTTCTATCTATTATAGATTGATTCATAATAGAATTCACCATCCATTTAATTTATATGTTTATGTTATTAATATCTTATCTTTCTTTTTCCCTCCATCTCATTATTGCCCCACAATTTCTCCTTAAATTTCAAAGTACTAATACTCTTGATATGATATGGATTATAGAAGATGATCTGCTTCTTTATTCAACAATGGTCTAGCCAATGCTAGACATCCTTCTATAACCCTCACTTGAGTTGAAGATGTGGATTTCTCTAGAGTTAGATGTGATTTTAGAAAACCTCTTGGAATCGATGTTTCGTAAATTCTCTTTATACATAAGATACCTAGTCATGAGCTTACTTTTAATGGAGGGAATATATGGTTAGATTTAGAAGATGGGGTAGGGAGTATTTTCTTTAATATTGAGGTTGAAGGTTATAAACTACATTTGGATTCGTTCAATCTTCCTTTATGACACTCTAGATATACTGCAAAAGAAAAAAACTCACACCCATATAAAATATCATGAGTGATGAGGGTCTAAAAGAGGAGTTTTTTATCCAAAATTTAAATATTTTCTAGCTTACAATTTTTCTCAAAGCATATTTATCCTTTTTCACTACCATAATTCCAATTTAGCTTATGATCGATGTCAAATCCAAGATATTTGTGGTATTTTTTTGTAATGACTTAAAGAATTGCAGATTGAAATACATAATATTTTCATTTTTCTCTAAATCAATTTTCTTTAACTAGGTGAGAAGAGTATCATCAAAATATGTGATCGAAACATCAGAAAAAGAGAGATACTAATCATAAGAAAGTCCAACCAAATTTCCTTGGTGTAGTATACTAAGGGGTGGGGGTTGAATCAATATTCTTCTCACTTCACACTATGTGAAATATTTTCACTTCATTATCGATCTCCTTCCTCAATAATGAAATAAACATAAAATGGTAAACACTTCATAATTGAATGAACACATAAACACAACAAATTTAAAGTGGAAACCCATAGAGGAAAAAACCACAAAATAGTTTCTTCCTCAAATGATTATTGGAAGCACCAACCCACTAGCACCCACTTGTAGGAGAGAACTATCCCCTTCAAATTTGTGAGCTTCATCCTACTGTAGACCACAATCACTAGGTTTTGTAGGCACTTGCCTACGGGGGACAATTATGTTGTCTTTATCTTTAATTTTAATGAAGTGTGTGACAATATGATTTGTTATATGTTCTTCTCTTTCTCTGTCTCACTATATACTCATAGTAGCTACTATTGTTGCTAAACAAAAAAAAATAAAAAATCTTACTGTTTATATCACCCTCAGTATTTCTCTTTATATACACATATTTCAATGTACTCATACTCTCTACTCACTCTACCTTCAATATCTTATGATCTCTACATTATACTTGCTTTTATTTTGCACTTAATCAATATAGGTTCCATTGTTTTGTCCTCTATTTTTATAATTTTACCTTTTTTCTTACCATGTGAATTGATCCATGGTTTTCATCCATCATATTTTAGCCTGACTTGTTCCCACAACATTCTTAATTAGTTTAGCATACCATATTCTATTTACATGTTGTATAGTGCTTTCTATTGCTTTTTTCTTTTTAATTTTAACTTCAGCGCCCTTTAATCTAGTCATTTTTTCCTTTTCTTAGCATCTCCTTCTTCATTGTTGCATGAATATGACTAGACTAATTTTTTTGTTTTACAAGGCACTCAATTTTATAAAATGGTGCAAGAATGCTTAAGAAATTTCTTTTAAGACCTTTTTCTATATTCCCCATCATCCTCATTTGCTCCTAACCAGGGAACTCGAACCAAATTTCTAACTTATTCATGGTCCAGAAAAATACTTAATCTTTGTTTACCTCAAAGGTCAAGATGCCCATATTTCTCCATGCATGTAGAACTGCGACTTGTTAAAAGCCTAGACAACTCGTCATTTGAATCAAAGTTAGGAGTGTTTATTGGTAATGATACTTCATTCATATTTAGATGTCCAAGTATCCATGTGTCTTCTCTTGCTAAAAACTAGGGACAAGAATTGGAACCTTGACCAGTTTATGAATTTAATCCAAATTCAGATGTTAAGCTAACGCGCATGTTGCATGTACCTATAGACCACCAGAATCCTAGATTTCATGGTACAAGCCCCAATGGTGATCAATACCTTCTAGAACTACCATGTGCTATAGAAATATTGTTTCTTGGCTCTTTGGGGAAAATGAAATACATTGGAGAATATTGCTAAACCATTACACTGGTGTGAATCTTGACGCCTAATAAGGTTCCACATGAATGACCTCTACCACCTAGCACCACTTGCTAAGCCACCTATAGTATCATCTCGTACAAGGGTCTACCTATAAGTACATGGAAAAATTAGATAAATCTAGTATTTTGCTTAAGTGTTTTTTCATTCCACCCTAGATTCCCATATGCATGGATGCAGATAAATAATCCAAATGAATTTGTTGCTCATTTGTTTCAACATCATCATAGTTTGACGCACCCTCCATATATTGGATTCTTAAATATCCTAAAGAGCTAAATTATGTTATATGATTCTCCCTGAATCGCATATCTCTATTTATTAATGACAAGGAAATGAATTTATTTGATTTTTCCTCATTTCAATATGAGAAACCTACAAAAACCATCTCCTACAAACAAACCCCCATTGGAATTCAACATCAATGATAACAAATTCAACAATCTTCCACTTTCTCATTGATGGAAAAAACACCATATCTATTTACTACTAATTGATGGCCTTGATACTTTTGATGTTTGTTTGTCTACCAAGTTCTTTGAGCTTTTCTTATGTCTGTGCATTCTCTCCCTTCAACATCATTGGATAAGGGTGGTGGTTGCAGGTTTTTAGAGAAACTAATATGGGGTTGTTGTGCTATCTAAATAAGGAGTCAATGTTCACATTATACATCCAACTTCTCCACCAATACACCTATGGTTGTTTAAATGGATAAACTCTTTCCTTTACAAAAAATGATTGTCCATCTTTTTTTATCTATACTCCCCATGGACTAATTCAATACCTTATCGAAAAATATGGCAATATTGATAAATTCTAGGTTAACCCTAGATGTATGCCTCCAATTTTGAAACTATCGATGTTTTTTTTTCTCATATCTCCCCCTGAAATAATGTGTTCTCTCATAATTACCTTTCCCCTAGACTGTTATTGTGCCACGTATGATTTCATATCTCTATAGTGACTTCATTTGGGTACCTCTTGTGTCTCCTTTTAGCTACGAATATTCTTCTCAATATTATATTGGGCATGGTTATTTATGCTATACTCATGCACACTCCTCCTGTCATTTGGAAAATTCTTGTCGTAGGTTAGAAATACTTTTATGGAAAACAATTATCTCCTCTTGAGATAGTGTTGTAGTGAAACATCATTGTGTCTCCTACATCATGCAATTTACTAAGAGAGTGAGAGATATGTTACTCCAACCTTTGTTCAAGATACTTAAATGGATTATTGGAAGAGGCTTAGTAAATATGTTTATTATCTACACCTCAATAGGTATATATTCTAGTTTAACTATCCATTCCAGTACTTGTTCTTTGGGAAATTGATATTTAATAGGAATGTTGCTTGACTTGGAATGCATCAATAATTTTATTAATTGCGTTATTGTTACCACAAAATATATGTATCGGTTGAGTGCAATATATGTAAATATTCTTAATATTTTACATCATCCATAGAATTTTCATAAAACATGATGTGGTTGCTATGTATTCTACTTTAGCAATAGACATAGTTCTATATTTCTTTCTTAGTCAGGACAAAAGACAACTGCTAGAAGGAAAAATCCACTACTAGTTCTTTTCATTTCGGTAATACCACTAGCCTAATAAGAATCAATATAAGTTTGTAGTGTAAAATTTATATCTGTCGGATAACATAAATGAAAAGCGAATGTCACTTAAAATATTCGAGGTGGCTTTCCTTCAGATTCAATTGAACATGTCCCATCAACCCAACCTTTTGAATAATATTGGGTCTTGTAGATATGAGATAAAGGAAATTATCAACAAATGATCGATACATAAGATGACTCAACTGTGAATATTAATCATCCTTGTTGAGTTTACAACTTGTTACCATACGTGTAATTATAGGTTACCGTCTTCCATATGAGTCTTTTTAAAAATTTTTGAGATGCCTAGTTTGAGAGATGATAATAACCTTTCCTATTTGTTGAATCTCATGCCCAATAAAAAATGATAGCTCCTCAAGTGTAGGCATATGAAACTCTTAATCCACAACACCTCCAAACCTTTGACTCATTTACCCAAATTCACAATATCACTAGGGTAAACATGAGATGAGTGTCACTATGACATGACCGACCTCCAAGTTCTAGTTATGGACGTGGGGTTGACACAAAGACACTTACAAACATCCTATATGGATTACATATGATTCATGAGTTGAAGAACCATCGCAGGTGATCAATTATTGAGCTGGAAATTTTTTTATCTGACCTAACATCCTAACCACATGCACAACAAGGAAAGAGTGCGATTATATGCCTCCAACTGCATTCACAACCATTCTTCAATGTGGTGATGGCCTAAATCCTCTAGATATGAGCATGTGGTTCCAAGATTTGTGCCACCTTTTCATGCCAAACTCCAAACCATTGCCCACAATTTCTTACAACTTTCAAGAATGCAATAAAATGTAATGACAAAGTCCTCCACTCAAAACTAAAGTAATAACATGACCCATATATGTCTAATATATCACAAAAATTTCATCAAACATATGGAAAACATGTAATATATAGGTCATGAATACATATATGTTCATAAACTGATAATATTCATCTGAGAATCACCAAGAAGGCTCTAATCCCTCTATATCTAGTTGTAATAACACTTTTTAGTCCATATATTCATCAATAGTTCAATACTTAACAAATCATGAAAAGAGCCATATATAACATATATCATATAACCAACATATCACCAACATATAACCAACAATTAACCAACATAGAAACCATGGAAAATTATCCATAATGTTAACATTATAACCAATACAAGTCCTGATAAATAAAAATAAGAAAATAACTCTTATTAACATATGAAGATGCCAACCAAGTTAGAGACTTGCATGTACCACCCGATAATAAATTGGACTAAATGAAATATTTCTTTCATCCAATCATCCCAACACTATATTCCAAGCATGAATGTGGGATCTCATAGAATAAACGAAAATAAAACAAACCATGACTTCCAAAGACCAATCCACCTCAACCCTCAACCACAGTGATTCGACCTCTATAGTCAGAAAATCAGTAACATCAACCAAATCAATGTCTACCCAAGTTGTCCAAGGTTCTAGGAACTAGTAACTTAACCCACAACCTTCTAGGGATCCATACTATGTTTTTCCAACCATGGCTCCGGGGGCTAGTAACTCAACCCACCAATGGCTCCAAAGAAATTTTCCCAACCAAAAGCTCCAGGAACTAGGAACTTAACCCATGTTGTTCCACGGCTTCTAGAGCATTTCCTCCAACCCATATCGATAAGAAACTTGATCACTAATTAGAAAAAGAATCAAGTGGGAAATCCACAACAACATGGCTATATAGAAAATGGTAAGGCAAGGCCAAAAACACTGTCAATAAAGGTAAATCTCCATTCAAATGACAACATATAACTAGAGAATCACATGCATGTGCCATGCATCCATAAATTTGTAAGGAAATCATGCATGGGACCTATTATTTGCAAAGAAATCGAGTTGTATTTTTTTATCCAACTGTTCCCTTGTGCTTTCCTACTTTCCTCTTCCTTCTTTATCCAATCCAAGTGAATACTACAGTGCTCCAAGCATGGTCCAAGAATTCTCTAAGTGTGCAAGAGTATCAGAGAATGAAAGAATGAGCTAGAGCTCCAAAAAATGAACTAAAAAAAGCTAACAATTGTTCATGTGATGCCATTTTTATCATTGATGCCTCTACTTTCTACACTTTCCTTCATTTTTACTATAATTTCCAGTGGAAAAAAATAGGTGTCTCTTCACCTCCCTTTTCTTTGATTATCCTTTATTTTCATAAACAAAATTTCAATGATTGCCTCTTTTCCTTTTCCAATTTCCATAGCCATTAATTGATCACAAGTGATGTCCGCTATAATTTTTTTCCAAACATTTGGCTTAGAATACATGTCTCGTGACCTTGGTTTTATTTTATTTAAATGGAAAATAAACCAGGGGCTGTTACAAACACATTCCCCTTGGGTGAATACCATCCTTTATTGAAAATAACAATAAGAAATGATAAAAATAGAAGTGATAAAAATAGAAATGATATAAATAGCATTTCGGGATACATTCCAATTTTCGTTAGTCCCTAAACTAAAATTGAGAACTAAAATTTGGATTTGATCTTAGCAGTTGTTTGTAAAATAATTAATTAATTCATCTTCAGTTAATTAGTTGTAGGAAATCAAACATGAAGTCTATGTGAAGACATGCAATAGTTTCTCCATTGATTAAAGGAGATCAGAATGAGTTATACTTTGAGTTCTAATTAGTTAGCTCAGTTAACTAAGTTAAGTCCAGTTAGATTAGTTCAAATAGTTTGTTGAACTAATTCTGGGTTCCATTAGTTAATGCATTCATGCGTGTAACTGTTGCACTTCAGATAACTGAATATTATCTCATAAAGAACTCATCCATGTCAGTTCAGTTAGAGACCCAGTTGAGATCAGATGATGGGACAACGTGCTATCAATTGTAGGAATATTCCATGGAGGATATCTCTTGCATGCAGAAGGAATTCATTCCTTGGAGATTGCACAGTTACTTTTTAGTTTGATGAGTGTGTGATGAGGCCAATTCACACAGGTGGCAGCATTAGACCCCAAAAGAAACTGCATAAGGAAATAGGAGGCTTGGAGGGCTGAGGGAAGGCATATGTTGTGTCTATTTAGTCTGAGAGCTATGTTGTTGGATTATGATGAGAGTAGGATAGCTTGTGAGCTAATTCTTTGTGTAATCTGAACATATTTCCACTTGTATGTTAATACAAAGATTGAGGTTTTTGGCTGAGGCTTTCCCCAGAGTATTCTTTTGTGTTCATGTGTGATTTATTTCTAATTCTCAATTATATGTGTTCTATTTGATCTTTCTCAGAATCGATTAAGCTTCCAAAATATTGTTGTAGAAGTAGATCTTGTATTTTGCTTTAGTATATTGCATGATTTGTTAATCTACAGTGGGAAATTCTACATGGTATTAGAGCAAAGGTGATCAAAGCAAAGAACAGTATACAAAGAAGGGAGAAGTTTGAATTTTCAAGTTCCTAACTATAGAATTCGAATTCTTATCACATCTCAAATTTCCCCAGCGGCATTCAATGAGTTAAGACTCGAGTATGCCCTTGATGGCAACTCAAATTATATAGCCTAGAAGGATCGCATGGAAGTAGTATTGGAGGAAAATAGTCTAAAGGACTTCATTGATCAAGAAGTCCCCAAGCCAGCAGCGGCTAATGCTACAGAATTGGCGGAATGGAAGAAATGTGTGGCTAGAGCGAGGAGAATCCTCATAGAGGGAGTTCGAGAGCACATTGTCTCGAGCCTCCATGGGAAGGAGACAACATTTTCAATGTGGAAAACACTAAAAGATCTATATCAGAATAGCAACGATCAGAGGAAGCTGGCATTGAAAGACAAGCTTCGGAAAATCAAGTGTGGAAAAGGTGACAGGATCTCTAGATATCTGAACAAGCTCACCACCTGCAGGTTTGAGCTTGGAATTGTAGGGATCATGACAGTCATGATGACATGGTGAGTCTTTCTCTCCTTGGCCTTCCTGAGGGCTGGGATAGCTACCAAGACTTGATAAATGGAAGAGAGAAATTGTGAGATTGGGAACGAATTTGGTCGGATCTATGCAGGAGGAGATAAGAAGAAGCACCAGAGATGGATCTTCATCAAAGCAATATGATGAAGAAAATCTAGCCTTAGTGAGTAAGGTGAGGAAAGGGAAAGGGAAGGCATCCCATTCCAAAGCTAGTTCTTCCCATGGTGGGAATAAGTTTGACAAATCAAAAGTGTGATGCATTCATTGTCATGAGGTGGGCCATTATGCTATGAATTATCCATAGAATAAATCTAAGAAGGGATCCTTAAAGTGATCAGATTGGGAGGCACTAGCCTCACAGTTCAAGTTGGATTTTTCTCTCATCACATGCATGGTTTCATCCATCATGGGATGTGTTTAGTGCCTGGACAATGAAGCCTCTTTCCACACGTTCGGCGATAAGAATCTTTTCAGTACCTTGGATAAGAAGGATCTCCAGATGCGGATCGAGATGGGCGATGATGGAAAGTACCATGTTTCAGGTGTAGGTATGATTATGTTTCAGAGGGAGCATGGAGCTCCTCTCACCTTGACTGATGTAAAGTATGTACCGGGTTTGAAGAAGAATATTGTTTTTTGTCGCTATGCTAGAAGATAAACGCTATGATTTAGTCTTTACTAAAGGAAAGGTATTCCTAAGGCATATCGATATTGGACAGACTAAGAGGATTGGGATTCAAGTAGAGAATCTCTACAATCTAGAGGTAGACGATTGTGCTGGATTGAGTTCCAAAGTAGAGGCAGCGCAAAGCCAAGATGTTGGTAAGCTATGGCATAGAATATTGGGCCACTTGGACCATGGGGCCTTGAAGATCATGTAGCAGATTTCTACCGGATTTCCCAAGGGAAAACTAGAGTAGACAGATACATGCAAATTTTGTACCTTAGGTAAGTACGTGAAATATTCCTTTCAGGATCGAGACAATAGAGCTAGAGAAATCATGGAGCGAGTTCACACAAATGTTTCTACACCATTCTCTATGGACTCCATCACTAAACAAAGGTACTATGTTATTTTTATTGGTGATTTTTCTCGTAGATGTTGGATCTACGTTATGCAAAAGAAGGATCAAACCTTCTTGATTTTTTGTGCGTTTAAAGCCTTGGCAGAGAAAGAATCTAGAAATAAAATAAAAGCCTTGCATAGCAACAATGGTGGAGAGTATGTCTCCCAACAGTTTAAGGACTTCTGCCCAACAGAAGGAATTAAACGGGAGTTGACGACACCCCATAACCCATAGCAGAATGGGGTCACCAAAAGGAAGAACAAATTGATTATGGGAGCAGCTCGAGTGATGTTACATGACAAAATCCTACCACTTCAATTTTGGGCTGAGGCGTGCAATACAGTAGTATACTTGCATAACAGAAGCATGCACTGTATATTGGGGATGAAGAAACGTATGGACGCCTTTTCAGGGAAGTGACTAGATGTGAATCACTTAAGGATCATTGGATCATCAATTTATTTCCATGTGACCAAAGATGCCTGGAAGAAGATAGATCCAACAGCTGAGGTGGGAATACTTGTGAGGTATAATGATACACCCCACAGCTATTAGGTGTTCTTGACTACCAATCAGAGGACAGTAGTACGCAAATATCAAAAGTTTGACAAGTAGAAAGCCATGCAATTATCACTTAAGAGGGATCTCAAGTTGCATGCAGAGGAGGAACTTTCAGTTCCTAAGGAGGAGGAGCCCCAGATTGATGTGGAGAAACCACATGCAGAGGATATGGGAGTGGAGACATCCACTCATGCTGAGTCTTCCAGAGATGGGTGGAAATGCTCAAGGGAAGCTGACAGGCTGATGTTGGATGTGCGAGAGAATGTGGGATAGCCATCTTCTCATTGCAGACAAAGGAGGTCACCCAAGCAGTACACTGGTTACATGGCCTTAGTTGGGGAGTGTGTAGAGTCCAAACCTTCTTCATTTGAGGAAGCAATGGAGCAACCAGTCTGGATTGATGCTATGGTAGAGGAGTATGACTCTAGCATTCAGAAAAATGTGTGGAATGTTGTCCCAAGACCTTAGGACAAGCAGTGGTGAGTTCCAGATGGCTTTACATGGTAAAGCAAGCAATTGATGGCAGTGTTGAGAAACATAAGACAAAATTTGTTACCCATGGTTTCTCAGGTCGAGGGGATAAAATATGATGAGACATTTACTCCTGTAGCAATGTATTCATGTATCAGATTGATGTTCACACTATCAGCTTAGATGGATGTGAAGACAATGTTCCTCAATGGGAAGATTGAGGAAGAGGTGTACATTGAGCACCAGAAGGTTTCGAGACCTTCAATCATGAGTCGCATGTGTTCCGACTCAAGAGTGCTTTGTATGGGCTGAGGCAAGCAACTCATGCTTGGTACACTAGGATGGACAACTATTTCACCAAGTTGGTTTTCACCAAGAGTGAAGTAGATGCGAACCTTTACAACATCATGGTAGAATGTAAGCCATTGATCATTGTTCTTTATGTGGATGATCTAATTTTGATAGGTGATGATCAATTGATCAAGTCTTTGAAGGTGGACCTTACAAGAGAGTTTGAGATGGAAGACATGGATCCTATGCACTATTTTCTGGGCATGGAAGTGTGGCAGAAAGATGGGGAAGTATTTGTGTCTCAAGGCAAGTATGCCAATGAGATACTCAGGCGCTTCCACATGGAGAAATGCAAGCCCATGCAAACTCCTCTAGCTTAGAACTGGAGGAAGGAGGATGCTACTTCAGGTGAGATAGTAGCTGCTACTATTTATTGGTAGCTTGTGGGTTGACTAATGTATCTAGTGAACACATGACCAAACTTATGCTTTGCGGCGAACCAGCTAAGTCAAGCTATGGTTCAGCCTACCAAGTTGTTTTAGAAGGCAACGAAGCATGTGCTGAGATACCTCAGAGGCACATCTCAGTATGGATTGTGGTATAGACGGACATAGGGAGTGGAGCTTCAAGGCTTCACAGATGTAGATTGGGCAGGGAGTCCACCAAACCGGAGGAGCGCTTCTAGAGGAATCTTCAAGATTGGTTGAGCCGCAGTTTACTGGTACATCAAGAAACATAGGTCAGTTGCACTTAGCTCATTAGAGGCTGATTACATGGCTGCTAGTCAGGCAACATGCGAGGCCATTTGGATGCAGAAGATTCTAGTGGGATTGTTTGGTCAGAGGATGGATCCAACTATGATCTACTGTGATAATCAGAGCTGTATCAAACTCTTTGAGAATCAATTTTTTCATGACAGGTCCAAGCACATTGATATCGGGTACCATCATCTTCGAGACTGTGTGGTGAAGAGGATCATGTTGTTGTTGTATGTTTCGACCGAGGAACAAGATGCAGATATTTTGAATAAGGCATTGTTAAAATGCAAGTTCGAGTTCCACAAAGACAAGCTTGGGGTGACTAATGATACCGTTCTTGTTGAGAGGGAGTGTCGAAAATAGCAAAAAGAAGTGCTAAAAATAACACTACTATAAATAGAATTTCGGGATACAGTCCAATTTTAGTTAGTCCCTAAACTAAAATTTAGAATTAAAATTCGAATTTGATCTTAGTAGTTGTTTATAAAATAATCAATTAATTCATCTTGAGTTAATTAGTTGTAGGAAATCAATCATGAAGTCTATGTGAAGACATGAAACAGTTTCTCCATTGATTGAGGAAGTCATCCCTTGATTACAGGAGATCAAGATGAGTTGTACTTTGAGTTTTAATTAGTTAGCTCAGTTAACTGAATTAAGTCTAGTTAGATTAGTTCAAACAGTTTGTTGAACTAATTGTGAGTTTAGTTAGTTAATGCATCCATGTAACTGCTACACTTCAGATAATTAAATATTATCTCATAAATAACTCATTCATGTCAGTTGAGTGAGGGACGTAGTTGAGATCAGATGATGGGGAAGTGTACTATGAATTGCAGGAATATTCTATGGAGGATATCTCTTGCATGTAGAAGGAATTCATTCCTTGGAGATTGCACAGTTACTTTTGAGTTTGATGAGTGTTTGATGAGGCCAATTCACACAGGTGGCATCATTGGACTCCAAGAGAAACTTTGCAAGGAAATAGGAGGCTTGCAGGGTTGAGGGAAGGCATATGTTATGTCTATTTAGTCTGAGAGCTGTATTGCTGGATTATGCTGAGAGTAGGATATCTTGTGAGCTAATGCTTTGTGTAATCTGAACATATTTCCACTTATATAATAATACAGAGATCGAGGTTTTTAGCTGAGGGTTTCCCTAGATCATTCTTCTGTGTTCAAGTGTGATTGCTTTATCATTCTTAGTCTTATGTGTTCTATTTGATCTTGCTCAAAATCGATCAAGCTTCCACAAGTTTGTTGTAGAAGTAGATCTTGTATTTTGCTTTAGTATATTGCATAATATGTTGATCTACAGTGGAAAATTCTACATCCTTAGTCTTCTATGATGCTTATAACCACCAAACACATGTTTCCCATGAAGATTTATAACCCATATCAATGTGACATTTACAACATACCAACTACTGAAACCATGAACACCATACTACTTATTGGAGCTTTATACCACAACTCGATGCAATATTTACAACACACTTCTTATTAGAGCTTTATAACAAATTTCATTGTAGTATATATAATACACATATGCATAATTAGATACCAAAACAAATACATCAAACACATCTTCTCAACCAACAAATAAAGAAGGATACATAGCTTGCATCTGATTAGCCATTTCCCATGTAGCTTCATGTGACCCAAAGTGCTTCTGCTGCACTTTAAGTTGTTTGATTGCTTTGTTCCAGAGGATGCGTTGTTTCCGCTGCAATATACATTGTGGTTTTGGCTAGAATTCTCCCTCTGGTTCCACCTACAATACAGATTAATCAATCATGTGATCAAAATCCTAGACATTTCTCTTAAGCAACGAAACATGGAAAACATCATGGACCTTCAAAATTGGAGGCAGTGCAAGTCTATAGGTCACTAGTCCAATCCTTTCAAGGATCTCAAAAGGTCCACAATACCAAGGTGACATCTTGGCACATGATCCAATCCTCAAGGAGCTCCTTTTGGCTTGATGCACAAGTATACATACTCCCCAATCTAAAAATACTTCAAAGTTTTGTGCTAATCTCCATAAAATTTTTGGCTATCCTGTGATACCTTCAAATTGCTTTTGATAACTTTCATTTTATGTTCCATGTTCAACAACATATCAAGTTTGATCAACACCTTGTTCACTATATCACTCGATCCCATAGGAGTATTACAACTATGCTCATATAAAACCTCAAATGGACTCATCCTCGAGAATTCTTGATATGTATCATTATATGCAAACTATACTAGTCGAAGATACTCCTCCCACTTCCTTTTGATAACTTTCATTTTATGTTCCATGTTCAACAACATATCCAGTTTGATCAACACCTTGTTCACTATATCACTCGATCCCATAGGAGTATTACAGCTCTGCTCATATAAAACCTCAAATGGACTCATCCTCGAGAATTCTTGATATGTATCATTATATGCAAACTATACTAGTCGAAGATACTCCTCCCACTTCCTTTGTTGAGGCATGACATACATCCTCAACATATCCTCAAGTATCTTGTTAACCATCTCTATTTGTCCATCTGTCTATTGATGATAAGTTGTACTCAAATCCAAATTTGTCCCCAAACCTGCAAACAACTCCTACCAAAACTTGGAAGTGAACTTGGAATCTCTATCTGATATGATCTTCTTGGGGACACCATGCAATCTCACTATCTGCCCAATGAATATATAAGCTACCTCACTAGCTAAATTTGTATATTTAACTGCAATGAGGTGAACTACCTTACTCAACCTATCAACCACAACCATGATAGAATCATGTGGTCTCGATGTCCTTGGAAAACCTATAATGAAATCCATGGAGGTGATCTCTCATTTACACTCTAGAATCATAATTAATTGTAACAAACCAGCTGGATTCTTACACATTGATTTTAACGACTAAAATTCCAAGGATGTTGCAAAAAACACAACCACCTATTTCTTCATGTTTGGCTAATGATAGAACTTGTTAAGTGCTTTCAATGTTTTCTAATATATTTGGTGACCTGAATACAACTTCACATGAGACTCCCTCAATATACGCTTCTTGATTTCATTGTTATCTGACACATAGTTCATGTTCTTGAATCTTACCAAGCCATCTATCATGAGGTGATACTCTTCATCCCTATCATCCTCACTTTGGTATTGTAACCTTTTCTTCACCTACTAGTACCTATCATCATGTTGCACTACCTACAAGATATGCTTTTGTAAATCTATCCCATAAGAACTTATTGCTGCAATATGATTCACCCACACTCTCCTACTTAGAGAATATTCAACCTTGTTCTCCTTACCCTTGATGTATCTTATCCCGAAATCAAACTCACTGAGGGTAGCCAACCATCTAGCTTGCCTAAAACTCAGATTGTGTTGGTCAAACAAGTACTGCAACCCACTATGATCACTCGTTAAAAGAAACCTCCCAGAAAGGATATAGTGTCTCCACATATTAAATGCTTGAATTATAGTTGCTAACTCAATATCATGAGTCACATAGTTCCACTCATTCTAATTTAACTTCCTTGACTCATAACATACCAACTTTCCTTCCTACATGATTACTCCATCAAGTCCTTCCTTGCAAGTCTCTTTACATTCCACAAACTCTTTATTTGGATCTGTAATCTTCAAGGTCAGAGCATTTGTAAGAAAATGCTTCAAGTTCTCAAAACTAGATGCACACTCCTTAGTCCGTTCAAACTCTTTTCGTTTCCTCTGTAAAGATCTAAAATGATAGGCAATTCATGATAAGCTCCTAATGAATTGCCTATAATAACCTGCTAGGCCCATGAATGATCTGACCTCATCCACATTCCTAGGAGGTAGCCACTCCATGATAGCCTTAATCTTTTTTGTGTCCACTGTTATACCTTCCTTGAAAAAAATGTCCCTAGTAATGAACTTTTCTCTGAAAGAAACCACACTTGTTGAGCTTCACATACAATTGATGCTCTCTCAAAAATATTAAAACTAGAAGGTGTTTTTATGCTCTTCCTCATTCTTCAAATATATCAATATAGCGTCAATAAACACTATCAAAATCTTTTTGATATAAGGATGCAACACATTGTTCATCAAACACATTAAAGTAGTCGGAGCATTAGTAAGACCAAAAGAATCCACCTCAAACTCATAATGCCCATACCTAGTACAAAATTTTTTGGTGTAAATGTTTTCTTATTTGATGTGCACCAGATGATATCCAAATATCCAATCAACGTTTGAGAACACTAATGGTCCCTTCAACTGATAAAACAAGTCTTAGACTGGATGCTTATGTGATTCATGATTTAAGAAGATCTTACAAAGAAATCACATAGAAAATTTAGAATCGGTGCGTTTCAAACATCTATCTAGGTTCATCATTAGGACAAGGATGACACATGATTGCTTTTCCCCCTCCATTTATTTTCAACCTCCTTGGTATTCATCTTCACCTCCTCATTCATCAACTTCAAATCTTTAATCTTCAGCTCAACCATTTAATTTGGTAGAGCCCCTTTGCTTTTCTTCTGTTAACCTTTTGGTCTGGCTGAAATTAATGGTAAGTTTAATAACTATTATTGAATGGTTAATAATAATATATAGTAATTGTAGTAGGTTTAACATTAATTTCACTTTGGTTAAATTTAATGGAAATTATAATGATAATAATTATTATTCAAATATTAATAATAGTAATATGGAAACTAATAACAATAGGTATAACATTAGTGTTAATAATGCTAAGATCATAAGGGATCATATTAACATTAATAATTCTAATGACTCTTCATTATCCTCTTTCTTTAATAAAATTAATAAGAATAATAAGAATAATTAGCTAAGAAAATACCTTGATACTCATGCTAACCAAATCATGAAATTTACATAATCAATTACAAAAATTTATTGTGAATAAACAATATTGTAACAATGTTTACAAATAAGAAAAGGCAAATGATATTATGGAATCAGGAGTTGAGATTGACATTGCTAGGAAGAATAATGGAGCTCTGGACTAATCAGTGGTGGGAGCATGGCTAGGGATTCTACTACACATCCTAAAGCTCCATAGTAATCGCTGCCAACTTCACTGCTGCGCTATCACCTACATTGTCATGGTCGACATCTGCTCTTCAAGTTTGCTATCAATAGAGCACACCTTTTGTTGTGCTCTAGATTGCCTACATGATGTCTGACATGGACGAAGACGTGGTTGAGCTTTCCATTGAATGTAAGACCTATGAGATTATTTAGACTAGCCCTCTCATTTTGCTGGAGTCTATGACTGCTTGGGCACTAGCTACGCCATTTATAACTTTTTTCGCTTCTCCTCCATCCCGTTCCGACCCCAGCCCTTCAACATCTAGTTTGTAGTTTCCCACTCTATATATTGACTCATTAGGCCTCGACTTCCCTCTCCTATCTCTAACTACCCTTCACCTACTTTCCTATTTCACCCCACTCTCCCCTTACTATGACCCTTTGCCTTCGGTTACACTGTCTCACCATGTAACATCTAACTTCCCCTCCTTTGTAGGGTTTGACACTACAGTGGGCACCTCTCATCCATCATCCATCCTTTGCCCCCATTATGTGGTTGATTTGGGATCCTCCACCTCACCTTCATGTTGCTTTATTACGTTCGTGATTAACCTTGGGGACAACACCTCTCTACCTCAGCAAGAGAATCATGGTGCTCAGGACCATTTCACCACGACGAGTATTGATAATGTTAAAAAACTAAAGTATGTTAAGTCCTCCCACAAGGATTTATCACCAAATTTTGGCGGAGGGGTTCAAATGCTAGAAGTTCTTGATATGTCTAGCAAGGTATTAATGGCTAGAGTTAGAGGCCAAGCTTATTCCATTAGTTTCCTTCACCTTTGGGTCATGGAAATCTAGGGAAATATCTTCAAGGAACTCCTGGAGGTTACTACACTAGCTCAAGGATGTTTACGCTTAGATTTCAAAGGGAGGAATACACCTCTTGAGGACTCTCTAGGTACTGGCATATTGAGACGGCCCCGGTTCTTCTCAAGTGTTGGAGCCAATTATTCGATCCTGAGCGAGAAAAAATTAGCTCTGGGCCACTCTAGGTCAAGCTGCTAGGGTTACACCTCCATTTTTGGTCTAAAGATATTTTCACTCACATTAGGAATGTGTTTGAGACCTTCTTGGATTATGACAGGACCTACACCACCTCTAGCAATTGATCTGTCACTCGCATATTAGTATACCTAGATACTAGAGACAGGTTGGAGGAGAAAATAACTCTGCACTGGAAAAGATTCAGTCATGTTCAAAATTTGGATTTTGAAGGAGTGTCGTTCATGTGCCAAAGGTGTCATAAGGTCAGACACCACTATAAAGAATGCCCTTTGATCTACCGGGCTACTACCCCTTCGAAGGAAGCTAAGGATGTTGCTCCTGCTGCACCCGTATCTGCTACAGGTAAAATTCCCCAATCCAAATTTCCTCTGACGACAGAGTGTAGATCTACTCATCTGCCAAATTTATCCTCCCCTTGTCATCCTTCCGCACCTATGATGAGATCCAGGGCTACAGTTACGGTCGCTCGCTGATCAGGGACTCCTCCACCTTTTTGTTTTGTTTCTTCTATTTCGTTAAATTGTTCGATTTAGCACTTGCATACCACATTTTCATCAATTCTGGGCATATCCTATACTGCTATTAGCCACCCCTTGAACCTCCATCAACGTTCTTTTTCAACTACTCCTTCTTCTATCGCTAGATTAGCACATTCTTCACCACCCTTGGATCTTTCAACCAACTCTAGTCACTCACATTCATACAATCTCCAATCCTAAATGCCACATCCTCCTCAACAAGCCAAGATTGGATTGACCTCCCCTCCCCGCACTTCCAAAAACTCCAGGGGTAGACATTCACACATTTCAAAATATACCCGGCGAGCTGGAGTGGAAGTGGCACATGGTAGACAATCTACACTTGATTGGGTACTTAGAGCACCGAATAGCCTTCCTCGACCACCCCATGAAATGGCTCTCCTTTAATTGCAAAGGTTTGTCTAGTCCTCCCAAAAATCTAGCCCTCAGGAGAGTGTTTGAATCTGAACCTGTTGATATCATTTTCCTTCAATAAAACCTAGGTTTGGCAGATCAAGTCATTCCTGTTCTACAATCATTAAATCCAGGTTGGAACTTCCATGCTCTTTATGTCATTGGGTGATTGCGTGTAATTTCCCTAGGCATTAACCCTCACACTATCAAGCTCATTACTTCCTAGGGAGGATATGGTTTCATTGAAATGGACAACTACACGTTATAGTTTGGTATGGATTTCAGGATTATCAATGTCTATGTCCCTTGTCAAAACAAAGATGTGTTCTAGAATCTCCTCCTCGATTCATCATTAGTCAGAAATGGTAATCTTATTTTGGGTGGGAACTTGAATTTCTCCATTGGATATTTGGAATATTGGGGTTGTAATGCATAATTTGATCCCTTATTAGGCACTATGGAGAAACTTCTTTAGCAACACCAATTGATTGACATCGCTATGAACAAATCTCATCCTACATGTTGCAATAGAAGAACAGGGGAAGCTACTTGAGCCAGACGATTCCATAGATTCCTCATCAAGTAACCTATGTGTTATAGACATATTTGGGCATTTAAACCCCAATCACATATGTCAATAAACCAAGGGCTCTTTAACCCCTAAAAGTGTTGTTTCATACCCTAAAGGATCATTGTCAACTGATTACATCATTTCCCAGAAATTCCACCTGAAAAACCACTCAGAACTGGCCCAAACTGGACCATACTGACTGCTCCATGGTCAACGTGGGATGCATACTTGCTGCTACACTGGCCAGGTGTGATGCATACTAAAGAGGCCTTCTGTAGGGTGCGATGAGCGAGAATGGATGCTCATGGAATCTTTTAGAAACTTCTCCTATGACAGTTGCCTCTCTGGATTTTCCGAAGGATGAGTAACAAATCAATGAAATCTCCAAGTGGAACCATGAACTATCAGTCTAATGACACTATTCAAAAACCTAGAGCTAACTCACACCCTTGCAAGACATCTATAAATGGATCCCTTATCTGAGAGATCTAGAGGTTGGAATTTTGTAATTTGTGAGGAAGTGTTGTTGGTTTCTCTTTGAGAAGGAACATTGTACTGTTGGGTGATCTTGCTTTTCATGAGGTGAAGAGGGCTTTGATGCTGGGAGGATGATGTTGGATTAAACAGCTGGTTGTAATTCTCTCTTCTATTTCTACTATTAATAAAGTTCTTTGAGTTTTCCTCCATACAATCATGTATTTGTGAATCTTGTTATTTGTGAATAAAATTATATGCTCAATGTATTTTTTATTCTACATTGTTTATGATATTATAGATCGAGATGATTTGATGGTGTTTTGTTACGTTGACTCTACAAGTATTCTCTAAGTGGGATAAGTAGGAGAGGAGTTGCAAGCTCTATCAAGGGAGAGAGAAATCAAGCAAGGAGTCAAGTGGAAGATCCAGGTTGGTCCCCTTTACTTCTCCCTTATCTATCATACATAAAGGAAATCAAAAATTGCTTTGATTGTTTGTTTCTTAGATAGCTACCAATCTTAGTGGGACTAGCATATCAAAAAGACACTAGTTTTCCTAGAAACACTATGGTAAGAACCCCATCCAATTATAGACAATGGGTTGGATCTGGTGGTATATCTAATCATTTTGCCATCATAGGAAAGATAACTTCCAATCATCTAAATCCTATCCTATCAAATCATATATCACTAGAAAAATTTTCTTTCCTCCATAATAGACAAATACATGAATTTATTGGCATGGCTGAGGAGGCCCTTCATTCCATTACGATGAAAAATCTTAAAGGTGCCATCGTCAAAATTGACCGCTCAAAATCTGTTATGAAACCAACTCACAAAAAGATAGAAAAGATAGTTGAATGAC
This sequence comes from Pinus taeda, assembly GCA_000404065.3. Classification (NCBI taxonomy): domain Eukaryota; kingdom Viridiplantae; phylum Streptophyta; class Pinopsida; order Pinales; family Pinaceae; genus Pinus; species Pinus taeda. The sequence continues at coordinate 304,486 of APFE030489511.1, forward strand.
TTAGAATTCAGCCTCTTCGAGGGGAAACCTCCTTTACATTACATAATTGAATAATTCTTGGATGATAGAAATGAAAAGACCTCCTTTCTATATATAGGAGTTTAAGGGGTCAGAACATAATCAGAGCCGACATAACAATAATAATGTGAGGGCACAATAATAACAATAGTTGGCTTCTGTGGGGCACAATAGTAACAATATGGGAACTACATGGGTACATCAATATAATAAGTGGGTTGTACTAATAACAATAAGGGGTTACACTAGTAGTATAGGGGCCTAACATGCCCCTCTCCTTCAAAAAGCATTGTCCTCAACGCTTGAGTAGTTTTTGATGCTTTTGTATAAAATTCTTGTCCTCCCATGTGGAATCCTCAGCGTGTAAGTTCTTCCGCTTGATGAGATACTCTGAAATTGATTTATTTCGTAACTGTCACATTCCTGTTTGTATGACTACTCCAGGTTCCAATATGATTTTTCCTTCCTCTTCAATTTCTGGCAATATTGTTTGAATTGGGATCTTTTGCAACTTTTGAATAAGTGGTCGTACTTCTTCGTCCTTCTTCCATTCATCCCTTGCTTTGTTTATCCAATCTGGTTGGATAATAGAAATAGCACAAAACAATGCTTCCACATCCTCATCCTTGAAGAGTCTTCCCATTTGGTAAGGTCGTCATTTTTTAAGTCCATCTAGTATTTCCAACATTTCCTTCTCATAAACAGCTTGCTTGAGATGTAGCAGTAAAAATACCCAATCACCTACATCAAAACATTTTTCATTACGATGTTGATCTACCTGTTGTTTCCTTTGATTTTGAGCCGAAGTGGCATTATGGAGAACTTGTTGTTGATGCTAGATGTGATCTTTCACTGCTTGAACCTTTTTCTTCTTGATATGTCCTTCCATATCTAGAGTTTGAGGAGTGGTAATTTCTTCCAATCCTTTACACAATATGGTTGGATTCATTTCTTGATGCTCGATGTGATCTTTCACTTCTTGAACATTTTTCTTCTTGATATGTCCTTCTATCTTGATAGTTTGAGGAGTGGTAATTTCGACCAATGAATTACAAGATATGGTTGCATTCATTTCTGCTTTCTCAATGTGATCTTTCACTTCTTGCACCTTTTTCTTCTTGATATGTCCCTCTATCTTGACAGTTTGAGGAGTGGTAATTCTTGCCAATGCTTTACAAGATATGGTCTGATTCAATTCCTCTTTCTCTGGGGTGGGGTCCTGGTGTATATCCTCTTATTTTGATGTTTCTTTATCCTTTTCTTCCTCCTCCTCATATTCTATGTAAAATAATTTCTTCTCAGCACACTTACGACCTTTAGTGTATTTTCTATCACAATTGTAACAAAGCCCTTTTTCTCTTTTTTTTTTCCAATTGTTGTGGTGTAACCCTTGCAGGTTGTGGAAGGCTAGGAGAAACAACACTTCCATATTTATAGTTGTGAGGGGTATGCTTCATGGTTTCCATAACTTTTCTTTCCACTATGTCACAAAGCCCTTTTACTCTTTCCAATTGTTATGGAGTTGCTCTAAAGAAGGTGTTGCTCTTTGTATCCTCATAATGTGCTATCATTTCCTCCATGAAAATTGACCACGTAACAAGTTGTTTACGAGAACAAAGCCCTTCATACCATAAAAATTGATCTGGTTCTAAATACGAAGATGCAATAAATACCTTTTGTAAAAGTGGTACACCATGTAGATCAAAATATTGCTCCCTCTGAAGTATCCAATTTACCGGATCCATGTCATCAAACTTCCTCATCTTGCTTTTTCTTGATTTTAGGAGCTTGATCTTGAAACAACTGTAACTCTATCCATTCAGATCTTTAAGTTCTGAAATTGTGACTTGAAGTATCCCTCTATGTCCTCTTTCCAATGCCACCAGTGTGATTCAAATTGGATTCTCCAAGGAAGAGTTATGTGAAATCTCCCACAGTGACCTAATCATAGACTAGTTCAGTAGAGCGAACTTGTATGACATGCCATGAGTCACTGTTTCAACCTTTGACTCTAAAAAATGTATACAAGAAAACTAAAGTCCGTCCTCTTTCTGTACCTTCTTACACAATTTCAATCCAATGCTCAGAGAGAAAGTTATGACAATTTTCCCCAGATCACCTATTTGGAATGTAATTCAGGTGTCTGCAAAAATACCAACTTCCGCAGATCATATCTCCGCCAATATAGCGCAAAAAGCTCTAAAGTTCGGACCCAAGATTCAGCATGATGTCTTCGCAAATGGGTTTTGTTTTTTTATCTTCTGAAATGTCGCAGAAAGAAAAAAATTTATAGCGAAAATGCCACGATGACCTATTTGGAGCAGCGAAACCATAGAATCCAAAGCTCTAATACCAAATGTTATGAAACCACCTCACAAAAATATAGAAAAGATAGTTGAACGACTTAGAATTCAGCCTCTTCAAGGGGGAAACCTCCTTTACATTACATAAATGAAGAATTATTGGATGATAGAAATGAAAAGACCTCCTTTCTATATATAGGAGTCTAAGGGGTCATAACATAATCAGAGCCGATATGACAATAATAATGTGAGGGCACAATAATAACAATAGTTGGATTCTATGGGGCACACTAGTAACAATATGGGCACTACATGGGTACATCAATATAATAAATGGGTTGTACTAATAACAATAATGGGTTACGCTAGTAGTATAGGAGCCTAACAAAATCCTTTGATGGGTGAGTTGGCTCTATATTTGAATGTTTCTTACCCATTTAGGCTTCCCCATTCCCTTCATCAATTGGATCATGTGTTGCATCACTACTGTCTCCTTCAATGTCCTGATGAATGGATCTACCTACAATTTTTTTCATGCAGAACATGGCCTGAGACAAGGTTGCCCTCTCTCCACACTCCTCTTCCTGCTAGTCATGGAAGGAATTAGCAAATTAATAGCATTGTCCAAAAGAGAGGGGCACCTACAGGGACTCTTTGTAACATACTAGTGCATTCTCACCCACCTTCTCTTCATTTATGATGTGCTTATATTTCTCAATGGAGGCATTCAAGAAATCACTAAATTCTATGACATCTTGTTGCTCTTCTCTACGGCCACAACTATGGAACCCAACCGATTGAAATCTACCATCACCCTCTCAACCTGAAATCCATAGCAAGCTCATATTACACAGCAAAATTTCCCATTCCAGAGCCTTGAACTAGATTATGGGCTCAAATATCTTAGGTTCCAGATCAAACCACACTTCTACAAGATCATTGACTGGATAAGGCTTGTGGCGAAGATCAAAAAAGACTTTTCAACTAGACTCACAGGTTTTTATCTAGATATGGTCGATTAGTGCTTATTAAATCAGCCTTGGACAATACACCTATGTACTGGATGTCGCTGGCATGGATTCGTAAAGTAATTATATCCCAAATACAAAAACTTTGCTGTAGATTCCTTTGGAATGGTTACAAGGAAGGGAAACCATGTGCCTGGGTGGGCTAGAGACACATTGTAATTCCAAAGAAATAGGGTGGCTATGGATTGAAAGATCTACCCTCTTTTTCCATGCACTTGTTGTAAATATGGGATGGCTTATCCTTACCTCACATAGCCTTTGGACATAGGTGATTCACTATAAATACATTTGGCTTGGATTGGATCTGTTCACCTACTTGGCAGAAAAATGGGATATCCATGATTTGGTGCACTGTATTGCATACCCTACCCACCATCAGAATTGGATTCACTTGGATAATTAGAGATGGTTTATCTATGCGAATTGGCATCAACCCCTGGATGGGCTATGGCAACACGTATTACCTCCCCCATGACCTTACTCAATTTCTCAAGAACAAATATATCCTCATGAGTGCTAATATTGCTGACCCTATGAATACCTCAGTTTTTGTTCAAGCATGGGAATACGCTGAGATTTTGGGTATTCCAAATCGGTGGCAGCAAGAATGGGACATATATATGAATTCTTTGACAAAGTCCCATGTTCGATTAAAGGATGGAGCTAGTGAATTTATTTGGGACCCAACTCCTCATGGTGCATACACTCCTAAAGTTGGTTATCTCATCATTGATGCTAGCCATGTGACTCTAGAGCTAATGGATTGGTGGCAAAGTCTGTCAAAGTTAAAAGAACCCCCTCGAACTAAACTCTTCATGTGGAATGTTTTAAGGGACACGATACCAACTATGGTTAATCTAATGAAGTGATCATTTACCATTCCCTCTTGGTGTGTGCTCTATGAACAAGTAGAGGAAATAAATGATCATCTCTTTCTCCTCTTCCCATTGGTGCATGACATTTGGGATCAGGTTTTTGTTACAATATCCCTACCCAATAGATGGCACAGACTCAATGTTTTTGAAGCTTGGAATTGATGGAGGGATGGGTCATCGAACCTAAAAGTTCATTGTCTTCCATGCTAACCTACTAGACCATCTGGCCCAATAGAAACAGGATCATCTTCAGAGACAGGGTGGTTTGTTGGCCATCTGCTATTGCCCAAATTGTATCTGCCTACCATGAAATTCTGGAAAACAATCCCAGACCTGTAGGCCGTGTTGTAACACCTAAAGTCATTGACCATAGCCTATCTTGGGAATATTTTGATGGGGAAACACAAGCATAAGGATGTGTGTGGGTGTATTATTTTGCATCAACCTGAATATTATCACTACAAAATTTGGATGGGCTTGGGGACGAGGACAAACAATTTTTCTAAATTGATCTCTCTCAGCCACCTCCTCCATTTTGCACTTGCACATGCATGCAATCATATTCAGATATTTGGGGACTCTAAAATCATCATAAACTGGTTCAACAACACATCTGCATGTCATATGTACTCTCTCATAAACATTTTGTATGAAGTTATGCTCCTAAAATCTCAATTTACTTACATTTTTTGTCAACATATTTACATGGAACGTAATATGGTTGCCGACAAACTTTCCAAGGTGACCACGGTACATCCCAGAGGACTGTGGATAATTCAAGAGTAGCAGGTTGAAGAAAATTACGAATATTATCATCATCCCTACATAGACCAGTTCTATCAGCGGGCTGATAGGCCCTAATTTTTGTTGTATATAACATTAATATTTTCAGCACTTGGTTTTATACATTGTATATATCCTTTTTATGAACAGTTTCAGTACCCTGTGTGGTAAATTATGTACAATCTTATGTTTTTTGTTCGCCTCGGCCAAAATTACTGCAAATGCCATACAAGCATCTACCACACAGTATTATATTTTTTATGGCCACGTCCAAATTATGTATTTTCCGTGGGGAAAATAATAATAATAATAATAATAATAATAATAATAATAATAAGAATAAGAATAAGAATAAGAATAAGAATAAGAATAAGAATAAGAATTCGTCCTTCTCTAAATCATTAGCTTGCTTTTTTAATAGTAAGGTTGTTAACCTTTCCAACTTCTCTTTTAATCCTACGATTTATAGCCTTCTTGAGAAAGGGTTGAATTTTTCCATAGCACTAAGAAAGATTCTCGTTGAGGGCATCATCTGATCCATTGAATTCGACATCAGGGAGTCTGCTTATCACATTAAGGATGTCATTAGGCAATATTATTCCATTATTCTTAGGAATACTAAGCTACCTAAAAGCAATATTAGCAAGTCGGAATTTGAAGCCCTTAAATCTTTAAATAACAACCCTGAGATTGTTGTCCTTAAAGCAGATAAAGGAGGAGGGGTCATGATTTTAGATAGAGATGATTAACCGAAGAGGATTTTTGATCACATTTGCAATAGTGGGAGCTATATAAAGCTAAATAAGGACCACATTAAAAATGTTTCAAAAGTTGTTTCCCTGGCTATTAAGTCGAAGAGATCAGTGAGATCATTAAGTCACAGGCTTATAGAAAGTAACCCCATCACCGCTAGGATTTATGGGCTTCATAATATTCATAAATAATGTGCCCCCATTAGACATATTGTCAATACCATAGGTAGACCTACTTATCTCCTTGCTAAGTATTTAGCTCAAAAGCTTAAACTTTTAGTAGGCAAGTCTAGTTCTTTTGTTAAGGATTCCTTCTCTTCTGTGAATGAGTTGAAGGATGTGAAATTTGAGCCTGAAGATTTTATGGTTAGTTTTGATATTATTTCTCTTTACAATAACATCCCCATTAAGGAGCCTATTGATGTTATCAATCACGTAATGGATTTTGATACTACCAAAATTGTAGATACCTTCCTTATCTCAACATACTTTAGTTTTGAAGGTGAATTCTATCAAAAAACATGTAAGGTAATGATGGGTTCTCCCCTCTGTCCTATGTGATATAGGAATCTTTTCCTTATAGATGTTTTAAGGAACCACATGTACAAATTGCAACTTAACCATAGAAATCTAATATGCACATGAGAGAAGAAGAATAAACACATAAAGCATGAGAAGAAGACAACAAGACTTGATAACAGAGTTCATCCAACTTGGACTACGTCTCTCAGCCTTGCTCGATCAATGGGGAGGCCTTGATTTATTAAATGGCATGAAAAAAGAAGGATCCAATCATCAGTTACAACAAAGGAGTCTTATAGCAGCATCGCATCTGTGGCGTCGAGAGGGGATAAAAACATATAAGGTTTGTCCAATTCAGACAAAATGCACTTTCGCCCCTCCTACACTACATTCTGCCTCGAATTGCATGCCAAAAATCATTTTCCCCTGCACTTTCTACATGCATTGGACTTTATATCATTGCTTTTGGTTACATACACGCTTAAATTGGAGGTCAGATTGATTATAATATAGGTCATTGAATGGAAGGATCAGCGGGCGCAACAAAACCTTTAAAATAGCTCTTTTTTGTTCCAAGCGATAATACATAGAAACATAAGAAAACTCGACCAAAATCCTTTTAACTCGACTTCAAATATATGAAATCAGGCTTATAAACCCATCAGGTCTAGCCCTTTATCGCAAACTGCTATCACACTGTTCAATGGCCCTATCGTAGGGATCGTCGATTGTCGATCGCCAATATCACTAATATCGGCATATCGCTATTGGCCTTGTTGGCATATCACAATATTTGTGGCCCAAGGTTCTTCGCCGATCACCGATGCCAATCCACCAATCTGATCACTCCTCCAATCGTCAATCGCAATTGCTAATCGCATGTCTTAAGTCCCGATATCGGCCATCGCTTGCCCCCGATAGCTATTAGTCGGAGATTGTTAAACGGGGGTTCCACTGCCCTTGTCTTAAGCCTGCCTTTTGAATTCTCTAATTGTGATTTTCCTTTTAAAAGCTTTAAGTCTATTTATTAGGGAAAATGCTTCCTTTTTCAAAGGAACAAAGGCAGAGTCTTTTGGCGATAACTTCATCATCCGGAGTCAGATTGGAGTGCCATTCCCACCTTTGGAATCAGGGCGACGAGCACTTCAATCTGATGTCAAGATACTTGCCTTTCTGCCACTTTGAATTTTGAGATTTTCCATGCCATTGTATTTGAAGATCCACTTTGATCAATCCCCCTCATTGAGGAGCTTTTGGACCGCCAAAAGCTTTTACACTTAGCACGCTGTCTCAATCCACACTTTCAATCTCCTGCATGTGAAAGTAATAACTTTTTTGCAATCATGCACACCACACATAACTCAACAACCCCTCTTTGCCAAGAGTTCATAACACACACTCACTGGTCAAGGATGACATAAAAGGTAATTAATGCCTTAAATACTAATAAGGAAAGGCCAAAGTATCATCGTTGCATCTTTCAAGTGATCGGACACACACCATCATTTTTACATTTACTTGCAACATATGATTTACAATGGTGGCCATAACTAGCTACTACCCCTAAAAAAACCAACTTAATAAAGTAGACCATTGTGAATGGGGTGGATTTATTTGTTGAACCTGTTCATCTTTCGGCTCCTCTAGCAATATTTCCATAGTGTAGGGTATTAGAAATGAGGTTTGTTGGTGCCCTTATTGGTTGTAATGACTACAATGATTCCTTCTCCTCTAGAATTTTGGGCCTACCTTGGGGTGCTTTCCCTTAGTGTTCCTCATATAAGTGTTCATGGAGACTTCGCTATCGCTGCACTGTGAGGAAGGAATTTCGTTATCTATCGTTGGTTGGTTACTGGCCATATTGGAGCTTTCCCCTAGCTCCTTTCTCGTGTATCTGAGTCCTGCATGGTGCGAAAATTCTTAGACCTTGATTGGGTTTATGATGCCTTAGCATTTGATGCCGAGGCCCTTTCCTTGATATCCCATTTCCTTCATTAGTTTGGATCCAATCCGCGTAGTATGTTTTTCAAAGGCAACAAACCCATCATCATGAAAATCATATGTAATGAGAGAATCAATTTTTACCTCTAGATGTCTATGTTGCAGCTTTTCCAAGGCCGCATCCTTGGCTTGCAATTGGTGTAATAATATTTGGTTTACTTCCCTTGCCTCTTGTAGAAGCTTTCTTAGCTCAGCATGCTCTGCCTGGGTGTGGTGGTTGATCTCCTCAAGTCCTTGGTGTCTTGCTATGGGGAGAGTTATGTCAGTGGAGATCCATGATTCATTACTGGAATCAGACCCCAACTCTATGGGTCCTCCTGCCATGATCCCAAAGGCTACAAACTTCATCTCGTCACCAGAGTCAGACCCCAAGTCAATGGGCCTACCCTGTGGAAATCCTGCAGCTGTGACCTTCTCGTCTTCCTTTGAATCAAAATATGGCCTTTACTGCACAGTGGAAATGACCTCCTACTTCCCCTTTTTGTCATTCCTCTCATGCCTCAGCTCAGGGTGTAGCTTCGAACAATTATGTTCGTCATGCTGCTCTTTCTCACAATATGTGAAAGAGGGCTTTACTCCCATTCTCTTGGCTGTCACGGCTCTCTTTGAGAGGTCATCTTATCCATGTGTTCCCCTATTTTCCAAATGGATGGCCTTTACACTGGCTGAGTCAATGGTAGTAGGTTCAAACAACAATAAGGAATGTCTAATGTAGCTATGTAATGAGCCAATATATACTTGGTTACTATTTCAGGTCAGTTAAGTGCAATGCCTAAATTAAGTGCTTGCTTTCTAAACTCCTCTGTAGAACTTTGAACATCCTGACCTTTTCCTTGCCTTAAATTCTACCAATTCATTAATGCTTTCGGCTTATAACCCAATGGATAAAATTGTTCCTTTAAAACACAAATTTGATTAGATGTCAAATTTGATCTCCTCAAGAGTTCAACATCCCATTGTCACTGCTACAACATGCTCCAAAAATTTCACTATATTCAAATTTTGGAGCCTACTTCACCACCATATCGAGTGTTTGTTTTTTCTTCAAGTGTCATTTCAAGTTATCCTATATGTTCCAAGTGTTACTTATCATCTTGATGTGTTTTCGAACTGATTAGAACACCTTTAGTGTATTTTATGGTTGTAACACCTTTATTGGTGTAAAACAACTCTTTTTGGTTGTATCCACACACAATTCATCTATTGTACTTTGCGAATGTTTTTAAAGTGGCGTTTTGATTTCTACTTATCATTGTTAAATATTGTATAATTTTTCTTGATGAGTTTTATCTGTCGCACGTGGTTTTATATCTAAACTCATCATGCTCTCCCCTTGCTCTATCTTCTAGAATTAGACAAATTTTGGTTGCAAAGTGAACTCGTTAAAGCTAGAAGTGCAAGAAGGAACTCTTAAGCCTTCATTTGGAACCATTCATTGTTTAGAAGTGTACCTTTCACCCTTTAAGAGTTCATGGTGCACTCCTAAGCATTTTCCCCTTCGTTATTCAAAACTGTGCCTTTTGAAAAACAAAGTCTTCCTTTGAGTGCACTCCTTTGAAACAAAGAAGTACACCCTTGTAACAACACTGGTTAAAAATCCATGTAATAAAGGTAATAAAGGAAAAGTAAGACCAAGGTCATGGGACACATATTCCAAGATGAATGTTGGGAAAAAACATAGTGATGAGGATCACTTTTGATTAGTTAATGGCTATGGATATTGGCAAAGTCAATGGGAAAGGAAAAGTTGGATTAATTGGCATTATATTCATGAAAATAATGGAAAATAGGTGAAAAGGAAGGTGAAAGGTCAGAGGTTTCATGTGAGGAGGAGATTGAAGGAAAATAGAGGCCTAAATGATAAAAATGCTTATGATGATTGGTTCATGGATTTTGAAAGTTCTATGGTGGAGTTTTCTATTCTACTCTCTCTCTCTCTCTCCCTCATACTCGTGCACACTTAATATTTTCTTGGAGCACTCTTGGAGCATTGTGGCATTCCTTATATTTCGAGCAATAAGGGAAAGGGAAAGAAAGAAAGAATAAGGAACATCAGGATTAGTAGCTATAATAAATTAGTGTTGCAGGTACAAAGTTGCATGTGTTATTTCCTTTCTAGTTTTGGAATGCATGGCATATGCATGTGGTTATGGTTATGATCTTCATTGGCATGAAGGATTACCTGGATTGATAGTCATTTTCCTAGCCTTTACATTTCTTGGATAGTCATGGTGCTGTGGATTTTTCATTTTGTTTTCTAACTCGTGCTCATGTTCCCTATGGCTGTGGGTTGAGTTATTAGTTCATGGAACCTTGATTGCACAAACACTTTGGAAGCCCTAGAACAATTTGGGTTGAGTTACTAGTCATGGATGCCTTGGTTAGACAAACATTCTGAAGCCCTTGGTCTATTTATCTACTAATTCTACGGCCTTAGTTAGATAAGTGCTTGTAGGTTTTAACCGCGTACAGAAATTACCTGCATACAAATTCTAAAACGCAAAAAATAAACAATGCGAGAGCACAACACATAAAACACATATACACAAAGATTTTCCCCTAGATCCCAAAACCGGGACTAACAGCTTGACTTTTAATTATGTTCCTTTCAATGTTATAATACATATTTATAAATGCCGAAGCATCTAATACCATGGACCAAAAACCATCATGTCCAATACTATGGACCAAAAACCATCGCATCCAAAAAACATGTGCAAAAATCATGCACAAGACCATAGGCCGGTCCGCCCATCCTAACATAGGGTCCAAAACCAAAATTTTCCAAGGCACTACCCTAGACCCCATAAAGTGGGGTTACGGGTACGCTTCAAACCCCCTATGACCCCTCCCCACCACACAATTGGTGCAACTAAGGGGGGCTCTGCCCCACCTCTAACCCCCTAGTTAACTACGTGGGCTAGTTGTGGAAAGAATATAACACAACCCAACAGTGCTTTGGAGCCCTGTGAGAACTGTTGGTTGAGTTATTAGTCTTGTATCTAGGATGGAACAAATGCTCTGGGGCACTGGACAACTTGGGTACAGACGAATTTAGTGATGGTTAGTAATTTCTCATCATGAGGTTTGGTTTCTGGAAGCCCTATACCCTCCCTTGAGTGCCTCCCCCTAAAGTGCACGAGAACATCCTAAAGCCTAGAAACTTCTTATCTCCATCCCTTTAGCCTTTTTAAGTGTTCCCTTGTGTCCAAAATCTATGTTTACCTCTCCCAAGTGAACTTTTAAGGCATGAACATAAAAATATGCATGTAATATGATAGACTATGCATTTTTCACACTGATGATTGCTTTCCATGAGGGATTGTAGTTACAAGTATTCTAGGAACAAAATGGCAAGCATGCATGAAGAATATGCGGAAAAGAAGGAAGCCAAAGGAAGTATGCAAATGAAAGAACACATTGAATTATTCATGATTAGAGTATCCTAAAAGCTCCATCAGACCAAAGATCCTTTGGAGGTGTTGATGGTGTTGGACCCACCAACATTCATGAGATCACCCTGGTATGAAGTCCCAATTAGACCTCACACTGTTTGGTGTGGGAGTCCCATCTAGTATGATGGCCCATTTGCAATTGTCTTAAGGATTTGCCTCAACTCTTGCTTGTTGGCAACAAAGAGTGGTCTGCTTTGTCTTTGAGAAATGAGGTTCATGTGCCTAGTGAGTGTAAGTGTCAGTTGTCTTGATGGTTATTTCACTGTAGAGGGAGAGGGTCAGAGGGATTCCAAAGTTGGATGGGATGAAGTCCCAACTCGCTAGTAACACACAACACAATTGAGCATGCACAACATCTAGAGGAGTAGTCCACACAGATACGGTGGTCACAACACACAAGGTAAGATAACACATACAACACTCAACGAATGAGTCCAAATGAGTGCAATAGTTGTTACAACAAGTATTATGTAAAATGTTTTTCTAGTGTCTAGGAGAGTAGTCTACATGAGCGAGACAATGTTAACAACATATACAACACATTTCCATTAATAGATTATGTATTACAACAAGTGAAATAGTTCAGATGTAAAACATAGGTTAAAGAAACACGCATCACACATGTTAAAGATTAGTCTTACAAAAATTACAATACATGTGTGAAAACATGTTAGACTATTGGCAGGCTTCTAAAGTAAGAAAAAGCTCTAAGACACATTGTTACACCATACACCACTAACCCCGAGTGTAGGGCATTGGACACACTACTTAATAATCAAAGAAAACATACAGACTCTCTTGGCTATGTGGGAGGAGCTAAGGTGAAAAAGTCCCTTGCATGGACAAATGAGGGAGTATTTATAGCCAAGGGTGAAACTGATCCTTATGGTTGTTCGACTACCCTCATGACAGTTTGACTTCCATGGATTTTTGACTTTTCATGACTCTTTGTACAACAAGTGGATTTCTTGGACTTCCACGTTACATTACATTGATTGACAACAAATCCCATAGTGGAGATGTGGGAGACATGAATCATGACACGACTCGACATGACAATGATGGTACATTCATGCCATTGTTGGAGTGCATGTTGAGCTACAGTGCTAGTGGGTGATAGATGTCTTCATGGTGTATTACAACTTCACCTCCATGTGGCAAAGTGCACAATGCATTTGATAGTATTTGGTTCACTTGATGATGCTTCAGCATGTTGCTCCTTCCTTGCATGTTTGAAGGCTTGGCATGCTTATCTGTTTGTGAAATGTGCATGATCGTCCATTCATCCATTCGCTAGTACATCTCTTCACATGAATCATTCATTTGTCTGTTGGTGAACCTGTCCTTTTGCATGTGCTCCCTTCGTTCACCCCATTCATCGTCACCCCATGTTTGTTGGAGTACCCATGCTTGTAGTCACTCACGACGAGGCAACATCACCTCCAAAACCTCCTAGTCTACCATGAGACATGATCATTTCAGATGCAGGTGACTTGAGGAGGTAGCAAGGTTGTGAAGCGAGGTGATGGCTCCGGGTACTGCTGATGAAAAATGCACAAGAGCCATCGACTGATGGAAATCAACAATCTAAGTCAACAGTCATTGTCTGTGAGGTTTGGCTCAGCTAGGAGGCAGAATTGTGAAAATTTTGGGAGGGTCAGTCTGGGCTACAAGAAGGCAAGGTAGGAAGGATCTAAAAAGTTTTTGGAATGAGCGATAGTAGGGGCTGGAAGACCAAATTTGCACAATTTTATGGGGGAATAGGTCAAGCTACAAGGAGGGTAAACAGGCAGAGATTATGCAGTTTTTAGGAGGAACTGCGCGCGAGCCTGGCTGCCAAACTAGATAGTTCCCAGAGGGAATTGGAAGTTGGTTGTTGGGTCACTGGTATCCAAAACTACACAATTCCGAGAGGGAACTGGTAGTTGGCTACTTGGTCACTAGCAATGGAAAATATGCAATTCCTGGGAGGAACTGGAAGTCCATTGCTAGGATCTATTGACCAGGGGAAATCCATTGAGGCTAGGAGGCTGGCCAGCTAATCATCTTTGCAAAATTTTTGAGCTGAGGAGACTGTTCGGAAACAAAAGTCCCACTCATGAAAATTGTGTAATTTCTTTGATGAGCAGTTGCTCGAATGTCAATATGACTGACTAGGAATGCTACATTATTTTCTGAGGGAGACAAGGATAGGAAATTAGTGTTTGTCTGACCTATTTTCACAATTCCCTCAGTCAGCTGAGTAGGCAAGGTCAGTAGCCTTTGCACAATTTTGGAGGGGAGGCAATCGCAGTGTGGCTGTCGGGTCTGACTGTCTGGGTGGTTAGCATGAGATTTGAATGAATTTCTTGTGATCAATGTGGCTTGGAAAGGATTTCTTAATGTTTCTGCACTTCTCTGGCTGACAGTCAATTGAGTCGATGGCACGGTGGTGGTCTAGCTGTTAGAGGGTAGTCTGGTCATCAGAACTTCAACAAAAATGATTAAGTGTGTGAATGATCGAAATATGCATAGATGATCATATAAACGCACACTCACATGACTTGACGATGAAAGCCATCCAGACACACATCTTCAACATTACTGACCTGTTGAAAATAACAAGAAATGCTAAAAATAGAACTGTTATAAATAGCAGTTCAACCAGTGTTGAACATATCTAAAACAAATGAAAAATGGAAATGCTAAAAATAACATTCTATAAATAAAATTTCAGGATACCTTCCTATTTTAGTGAGTCCCTAAAATAAAATAGTGGAGTAAAATTCGAATTTCATTTTAGCAGTTGTTTGTAAAATAATTAATTAATTCATCTTGAGTTAATTAGTTAAGGAAAATCAAACATGAAGTCTATCTGGGGTCATGCAACATTTTCTCCATTAATTGAGGAATTTATCCAACAGTTAAAGAGATAAGGATGAGTTATAATATTTAGTTGTAATTAGTTGGCTTAGTTAAGTGAGTCAAGTCCAGTTGGAGTAACTCAAACAGTTTGTTGAATTAATGTAAGTTCAGTTAGTTAATGCTTGCATGCATGTAACTACTACACTTCAGATAACTGAGTATTCTTGCATAAATAACTCATGCGCATGTAAGTTCAGACAAAGGCCCAGTTCAAATCAAGTGGAGGGGCAATGTACTATCAATTTCTAGAATAATCCATTTTGAATATTCCTTGCATGAGGAAGGAATTCTTTCCTTGAGGATTGCGTAGTTACTTCTTCAAGTTTTGTGACTATGATGAGGCCAATTCACACATGTGGCTTCACTGGACCCCAAGAAAAACTGTACAAGGAAATATGAGGCTTGGAGGGCTTGAGGAGGACATATACTATGTCTATTCAGTTTGTGAGTTGTATTGTTTGATTGCAGAGAGAGCAGGATAGCTTGAGAGCTGTTTCTTTTTGTAACTTGAATAAGATTTCCACTTGTATTATAATACAGACATTGAGGTTTTAGGCTGAGGCCTTCCTCGGGTTATTTGTTCTATGTTATGTGTGATTGATTTCTCATTCTCAGTTATATGTGTTCTCTTGATCTTGCTCAATTCAATTAAGCTTCCACAAAGTGTTGTAGAAGTAGATCTTGTATTGTGTTTTAGTATATTGCATAATCTGTTGATCTATAGTGGTGATTTCTACATGGTATCAGAGCAAAGGTGATCAAAGAGAAGAACAATATACGAGAGGGAGTTCGAAGGTTGTGGTTCCTGAGTATAGAAATCAAGTACTTATCACATCTCAATTTCACCAATGGCATTCAATGGTTTAAGACTCGATATTCCCTTGATTGCAACTTGAATTATATAGCTTCGAAGGATCGTATGGAGGTAGTATTAGAGGATGGTGGTCTAAAAGACTTCATTGATCAAGAATTTCACAAGCTGACTAATGCTACTCAACTGGAGAAATGGAAGAAATGTGTGGCTAGAGCAAGGAGAATCCTCTTGGAGGGAGTTCGAGACCACATTGTCTGAAGCCTCCATGGGAAGGAGACACCATTTTCGATGTGGAAAACATTGAAAGATTTATATCAGAACAACAATGATCAGAGGAAGCTGGTGCTAAAAGACAAGCTTCGTAAGATCAAGTGTGAAAAGGGCAACACGATCTCTACATATCTGAACAAGCTCACTACCTGCAGGGATGAGCTTGGATGTGTAGGGATCACGACCACTAATGATGACATGGTGAGTCTTACAATCCTTGGTCTTCCTAATGGCTGGAATAGCTACCAAGGCTTGGTTAATGGAAGAGAAAAACTGCCAGATTGGGAATGACTTTGGTCGGATTTGATGCAGGAGAAAATAAGAAGAAGCACTAGAGATGGATCCTCATTGAAGCAAGATGTTGATGAAAATCTAGCCCTAGCGAGTAAGGCGAGGAAAGGGAAAGGGAAGGTATCTCATCCCAAATCCGATTCTTCACATGGTGGGAAGAATATTGACAAATTGAAAGTGTGATGCTTTCATTGTCATGAAGTGGGCCATTACGCTACAAATTATCCACAAAAGAAATCCAAGAAGGTTTCCTCGAAGGGATCTGATGGTGATGCACTAGCCTCACAGTTTGAGCTAGATTTCGCGCTTATTGCATGCATGGTTTCATCCATGTTAGGATGTGTGTGGTACCTGGACAGTGGAGATTCATTCCACATGTCAGGTGACAAGAATCTTTTCAGTACCTTAGAGGAGAAGGATCTCTAGATGCGGATCGAGATGGGTGATGATGGAAAGTATTGTGTTTTAGGTGAAGGTACAATTGTGTTTTAGGGGGAGAATGGAGCTTCCCTAACCCTGACTGATGTAAAGTATGTACTAGGTCTGAAGAAGAATCTTGTGTCTGTCACTATGCTAGAAGATAAAGACTACAATGTAGTCTTTAGTAAAGGAAAAGTTTTCCTGAGGCATATATGTACTGGACAGACAAAGCGAATGAGGATTCGAGTCAAGAATCCCTACAAGCTGGAGGTAAATGACTGTGTTTCTTTGAGTTCCAAAGCTAAGATGGTGTAGAGCCAAGATGTTCGCGAGCTATGGCATAAAAGACTGAGCCACTTGCACCATGGAGCCCTGAAGATCATGTAATAGGTTTCTACTGGATTACCCAAGGGAAAATTTGAGCAGACAACTACATGCAAAGGTTGTACCTTGGGTAAGTGTGTGAAATCTTCCTTTCTAGATTGAGACAGTAGAGCTGGAGCAATCCTGGAGTGAGTTCACTCAGATGTTTGTGGACCGTTCTCTACATCCTCCACCACTAAAAAAAGGTACTATGTTATTTTTATCGATTATTTTTCTCTTAGATGCTAGATCTACTTTATACAAAATAATGATCAGACCCTCTTAAGGTTTTGTGAGTTTAAATCATTGGTAGAGAAAGAATATGGAAAGAAAATAAAAGCCTTGCATAGCAATAATGGTGGAGAGTATGTCTCCCAACAATTTAAAGATTTCTATGCTGTAGAATGTATTAAATGAGAATTGACAACACCCCATAACCCATAGTAGAATGGGGTGGCCGAAAGGAAGAACAAATTGATTATGGGAGTAGCTCAAGTGATATTGCATGACCAAAGCCTACCACTGCATTTGTGGGCTAAGGCATGCCATACGGCAATATACTTGCAAAATAGAAGCCCACATCGTATACTGAGAATGAAGACACCTATGGAGGCCTATTCTAGGAAGCGACCTGATGTAAGTTACTTCTGAATCTTTGGATCATCCATTTACTGTCATGTGACCAAATATGCCAAGAAGAAGCTAGACCCAATAGATGAGTTGGGAATACTTCTAGGGTACATGGATACACCCCATAACTATTGGATGTACATGCCTTCCACTGAGAGGACGGTGGTACGCAGGGATCTAAAGTTTGACGAGTAGAAAGCCGTGCAAGTGTCACTTGAGAGGGAGGTCAAGCTGCATGTAGTGGAGGAACTTTCAGTTCCTAAGGAGGAGGAGGCTCAGATTGATGTTCAGTAGCTGCATGCAAAGGATCCGGCGGTGGAGACATCCACTCATGCTGATACTTCCAGAGATGGGCAGAAACTCTTAGGGGAAGATAACAGATTGATGTTGGATGTGCGAGAGAATGTGAGACAACCATATTCTCAGTGTAAATAGAGGAGGTCACCCAAGCAGTACACTGGGTACATGGCCCTGGTTGGGGAGTGTGTAGATATCAAACCTTCTTCATTCGAGGAGGCAGTGTAATAGCCAGTCTAGGTTTAAGCAATGGTAGCGGAGAATGACTCTATCATTCAGAAAAGTGTGGGGGATGTTGTTCCAAGGCCTCAGGGCAAGTCAGTGGTGAGTTCCATATGGATTTACAAGGTAAAGCACTCAGCTGATGGCAATGTTGAGAAACATAAGGCAAGGTTTGTTGCCCGGGGTTCCTCATAGGTCGAAGAGATCGAGTGCGATGAGACTTTTTCTCCCGTAGCGAGGTACTCATCTATTAGATCAATTTTGGCACTATCATCTCAGATGGGGTGGAAGATCCACCAGATGGATGTGAAGACAACATTCCTCAATTGGAATATTGAAGAGGAGGTGTACATTAAGCAGCGAGAGGGTTTCTAGACCTTCAATCGTGAGTTGTATGTGTTCCAATTCAAGAGGGCTTTGTATGGGCTGAAGTAAGCACCCCATGCTTGGTAAACTAGGATCGACAGCTATTTCACCAGTTTGGGCTTCACCAAGAGTGGAGTAGATGCGAACCTTTACCACATTATCATACATGGTAAACCATTGATCATTGTTCTTTATGTCGATGATCTGATTTTGGCAGATGATGATCAACTGATACATTCTTGCAAGGAGGACCTTACAAGAGAGTTTGAGATGAAGGACATGGGCCTTATGCACCACCTTCTAGGCATGGAGGTGTGGCAGAAAGATAGTGAAGTATTTGTGTCTCAAGGAAAGTATGCCAATGAGATACTTAGGCGCTTTCACATGGAGAAGTGCAAGCCCATGCAAACTCTTCTAGCTAGGAACTGAAGAAAGAAAGATGCTACTTTAGGTGAGGTAGTAGTTGCTACTATTTAGTGGCAGTTGGCGGGTTCACTTATGTATCTGATGAACACACGACCTAACTTATGATTTGCGGTACACCAACTGAGTCAAGCTATGGTTCATCCTACCAAGCTGTTTTGGAAGGTAGTGAACCATGTGCTGAGATACCTCAGACGCACATCCCAATTGAGATTGTGGTACAAATAGATAGAGGGAGTGAAGCTTCATGTCTTCATAGATGTGGATTGGTTAGGGATTCCATCAGAATGGGAGAGCACTTCCGAAGGAATCTTCAACATTGGTTCAACTACATTTTCTTGGTACAGTAGGAAACAATGATCAATTGCACTTAGCTCAATAGAGGTTGCATACATGGCTACTAGTCAGGCTGCATGTGAGGCCATTTGGATGCGGAAGATTCTAGTGCGATTGTTTGGCCAGTGTAAAAATTCCCACTGTAGATCAATAAATTATGCAATATACTAAAACATAATACAAGATTTACTTCTACAACACTTTGTGGAAGCTTAATCGAATTGAGCAAGATCAAGAGAACACATATAATTGAGAATGAGGAATCAATCACACATAACATAGAAGAAATAACCTGGGGAAAGCCTCAGCCTAAAGTCCCAACTATCTATTATCATACAAGTGGAAAATAGTCACAAAATTATACAAATCCTTAACTTGGAAGCCAACCAGCTCTCAATATAATCTCTCTTCTGCTCATAGAAAGTCAAAGGCCTCTCACAAACCTTCTTCTCTACCCTCCAAGCCTCCTATTTCCTTGCACAGTTTTTCTTGGGGTCCAATGCTTCCACACATCTGAATTCCCACCTCACACTGCTCACTTGGCTTAGTAGTAACTATGCAATCCTAAAGGAGATAAATCTTTCTACATAGATGAGTTTCCTTTATAGGAGAAATCCATCCAATTAATAGTACATTGTCCCTCCTCTAATCTCAATTGGGTCTCTATCTAAACTGACATGCACGAGCTATTTATGAGAGAATACTTAGTTATCTAAAGTGCAGTAGTTATATGCATGAAAGAATTAACTAACTAAATTCACAATTATTTCTACAAATTGTTAGAATTAATCAAACTGGACTTGACTCAAGTAACTGAGCCAACTAATTACAGTTCAATATTAAAACTCATCCTTATCTCTTTAACTGAGGGATAAATTCCTCAATTAATGGAGAAATTGTTGCATGTCCCCACATAGGCTTCATGTCTGATTTTCCTTAACTAATTAATTCAAGATGAATTAATTAATTATTTTACAAACAACTGCTAAGATCAAATTCGAATTTGACTTCATTATTTTATTTCAGGGACTAACTAAAATAGGAATGTATCCCGAATTGCTAAAAATAACAATGTTATTTTTAGCACTTTCATTTCTCATTCCTTATTGCTTAGTCTGGCACTAGAACTTGAACTGCTATTTATAGCAGTGCTATTTTTAACACTTCTATTTTTAACATTTCTTGTTTCCATTTTCAACAATCAGAGGATGGATCCTACAGTGATCTACTGCGATAACCATAGTTGTATCAAACTGTCTGAGAATCCAAATTTTCATGACAGGTCCAAGCACATTTGTCGAGCGATAAAAATGTGTCTTTTTAACTCCTAATTACCTCACATTAATTGTCAACCCAGGGACAACCTTTTATTCCAATATTGTACTCAGTCTGAGGTGACTATTTACTCAAGAGTAATGTTTTGCAATATAGTGCTTAAAATCCAAAAGTAAATGAACGCTTGAAAAAGAAATCTAACAAAAACATAAACTCAAATGCTCTGAAATCCAACTATTCACTCAAACAACCATCAATTGAGGATACAATAGCAATAACTCATTCCTCTAGAGATTGATGCAGTTGAAATCAAACTGGAATAAGACAATCAATCTGAGAACAACGAAGTAGTAACCAATGTTCTCTACAGTTGATAGCCCTGCTGCACACCAAAGCAATCAATAACGCAAATAACAGAAAATAGAACATCAATTAAGAAATGGAACATCATCTACTTCTATAAATAGGATTGAACAACAAAACTCTATCCTACGTAAATGAATGTAGCAATAATTATAATCAACAAGAATTGAGTAACAGCCTTTGAATTTAATAGCAAACAGAAATGAAATAGCAAATTATCAAAGATAAAGTATAGAATAGTGGATTAAATCTGAATGTACAGCAACCCAAGTCAAACACACAACACACTTATCATTAAAAGGGACAGTAATCTGAGCTTGATACAATATGCATGAATCATAGCTATAAAGTAACAACAATTGTAATGAAACAACAATCCCGAATAAACAACAGTCACAATTTAAGAATACATGATACAGTTGTACCGATTTAGGAACATACAGCGTGGTTAATCTGTAATCGAATGACAATCTATAAGGAACAACAATGTTATATTAATTATAAAAAGGAACAACAATGCAATATAAAGTTAAAATGATAACATAGCATTCCTGTTGTAGATAACGATAGCATCCAATCAAGTATATATAACAACGCTGATATGTAAAATAGTAAAGTGCGTCAGATTACTGAACAGAGTAAAAGAAAGAGATCAAACCACACATGAAGCGTAAAGATATAATACAACAGCAGTGTAATCCACCAGTGGCTGGGCCCTTAGCCGCCAGCAGATGCTGCTGGGCTACTTCAGAAGAGAAGAATGAGCAGCAACTCCCAAATCATATATTAATCATCAAATTGTGAAATCATTACAACGGCAAAAGCTTGAGGATTACAATTGTAATGCAACAATCTCCTTTTCCTCCTATTCTATTGTATCATCAATAATCCATCATCGTTCTTGAATCTCCAATTCTGAATCCTCAACTCTCCATCTATCCATTTTTCCATCCCTTTTCCATCCCCATCTCTGATCTCTGTTTTCATTTAAATAGAGAGAGATCAGAGAGAATTTACAACAAAGATAATTACAGCATGATTTCTATTACAAAATTGGATTGATTCTAGCCAATTGATCAACAAGAAAATATATTCCCATTCAACTTTTAACAAGAGCAAGGTGAATTTGGTCTTTGCAGCTGAGATTTGGAGGACGGCCGCAACAACAAATCTAAGAAAATTATGCTCAAAAAACCTTGTGTTTCTCTCAATACAAGCCAAGTTTGGGCAAACCATTCTTTAGAAAAGTTAACTGGGTCCGTTCTGGATAAAACCCATGTTCCAGATTTTCCAGATTCTTCTTCATTTTCTCAGAATCGCAACCGCAAAACTGTCACTTCTTATTCCAGCGAATTTCTGAGTTGGCACTTTTAATGGTCAAATCTTCAATCTAGAAATTATCTTGGAGGTTAAAGATAATGAATAATGTTACAACAAATTTATTAAAACTATCATTGGTAAAATCATGCATAATCATCAATTTATTAGATATAAAGGAGAATAAATAATATTCATTCATAAGAGCATAAATCATTATAAAATAGAATTATATGAAAAACTGTGATTAATAACATGATAAAGAAAAGTAAAAATGGATGAAATAAGTGTTAAAAAGGTGGTCGTATTCACAGCCCAACATACCCCCACACCGATTATATTGCATGTCCTCATGCAACAAAAAATGGATATATTGCATGCCCTCGTGCAACCCAAAGACAAAACCCATGTGTTAACCAAGCAATAAAATTTGTTCATCTCAGCTCATGAAATGGATAGAACAAATGAATTCTTCCTCAATTAATGAATATTCAATTTTAGCAATCTTGATGAAGGCATAACAATTAAGTTGCAGCAAAATATGATATAAATGACAGCAACCTTCATTAACCATTTTCCCAAAAACTACAAACTAGTTTTTGTTGAAATGTTGCAAGTAGATTTGTAATATACGAATGCCTTTATGATACAAAAATCAGATCATTTTGATGCACGGATCATGAGATATAAACTAAATGGTTGTAGGTGAGAGTGCATGATTTCTGAAATTTTATGAACCAATTTATCTTTAAATTATCTGGGTATGTGTAGTTTAATAATATGTCTGTGTTTTCCAGAGATCACAAGAATTGAGTTCATAGTTTTAAAAATATTATGGAAATCAATTTCTACACTGAAATTGTATGCCTTAAATGAGAAAGAAAATATAAAACATCCATCATGCATAGCAATTCCTCCCCCTCTTTGAAAAAATAGCATGCCCTCATGCGATGCTAGAAAACAAATAGAGGTGGTTGCTACTATCTGTTGAAGTCTATGCTTGGTGTAAAACATCATGGAATAAGGGAGGTGTTGAGAATGAATAAGAATAGCAATGGATAATAAAGAATGTGAATAACATGGTCATAAGAAAGAAATGAATGAAAGGAACATTGTCCCAAACTGAAAGATGATATGCCGCTGAAAAATGGGAAGTGGTAAAGATGTGGAATGAAAGATGATCAATAATGCTCAAAATGAATTTTCATGAAATTCTCCTAAATTCCTTATAAATCAGAAAATTATGCTATTTTACCTCAAGTTTTACCTCCAAAAAGAAAAATGTGGAATGACATATATGGACTGGCATTTGTTGAAGCTGATGTAGGCATTGTTGGTGTTGAAAGTTATGCAAAAGGTGGAATCCAGTAAGCACATCATGTTTGAAGAATTGTTCACATTCGCAAGTTGCTCGAGCCTCTTTTGTTAGGTGCAATAGTGTGGTCATGCTGCGAATAGAGTTTCCCCCCCATACTTGTTTTTCCCTTGTAAACAAATCACTATTTTGCATATAATGTTCTTGAATCCATAGTATTATTTTTGAATAACAACAGATAAGATGAATGCGAAAATTTCAATGAGAAAAACTTTTGTATACAGGCAATACTGATATTTTGTCAAATCAACAAGTTATGGCAGAGTGTAGTAATCATATCGCATGTTATCTAATAATGCATACATCCCCCCTCCAAGTGGAAAAGGAATTCCATGAATAACGCATATGAGGGGTGTTGGGCTGACAGCAAGGCAAGCGAACGAACAATATAGCAGTAAATGAAGCAGAGTACACATATCAATGATAGGATGATGAGAGTTATGGTTATAATGAGAGCAGAGTGTATAAAGATAGTTATGAATAAAAAGTAGGACGCTTTGGATTGATGATAAGTTATGCGAAAGAGAAAAAGGACATCAATATGCCAAAAAAGATGCTTTACTGATGATATTCTAGTTGAAAATGATGCGACTAATCATAAAACAATTTCTCATGCATAAAGGTTCAAAATAGGGAAACAATTAAGGAAATAACTTCTCCGATAAAAAGAAAAAAATAAGAAGGGTATTATAGTAATAATTAATGATAAGATATAACTTCAATACCATAAGCAGAGCCTCTGCTGCTAGCAGCCGTCCATAGCCTCGGCAGGGTTGCTTTTTAACCCATATGAGCCAGGATCCTCAATTTATAAATGGAGAGTGCCCGTGTTGTTCCACAGAAGAGATCAGTGTGCTGGCGTGGTAACCAAATAACCACACTGCCATTCACTAAGATGTAGCAAAAGTGATCAGGTCAGCTCGTGATGAGACCTCCTCTTCCAAGGATAATTTGGCTATCCAATGAATCATAACCCTGGTGTGGTGGCTATAATTGGAATGTCACTTTGTTACAACCTTATGAACATGGTAGGCTGGCTCATAATGAGACCCCCTATCCTCCATCTGCGAATAAATTTTTGTTGTTATTACACATTTTATGATAAAAAGAGGGAGGCTTAGTACTCCTTAAGAGTAGGGATGGTGGAAGAAGTTGAACATGTCAATAGAAAAAAAATATACCTATAATCTCATTTATTACAGACAGAGAAGATTATAACCAGGAAGGGTGGAACTAGCATGGTATTAAGAGGATCAATCAATATCATGTTCAACAGAAAACAATGCAGTAAAGTAGTATATAAATAATTTTGTCCTTTTTGAAAAGAGTCTATCATCAAAGAGTTGTCCTGTTAAAGATCATAACGTGAATGATATTAACTCGTTTCAATAGAATCCATAATTCTCGTCCTCATAAAAATAATGTACTTCATGCCATGAAAGAAAATGAGTAAAATGTGGTTGAGATGGACTAGGAATAATCCCACAAAAGGAAGAAAGGGTTGCTCTCAAAAATACTCCCAAAGTGTTGCTCATTTAAAGGAACAGCTAAAACACTCAAAAAAAATTGTTGTTATTTGTAGGGAACAATAAAGGAAATGCACACCAAAAAGCAAAAATACACACCAAAAAGTGTGAAAATGCAAATGCCGTTCCTTTGGAAAAAGGAACAGTAGAAACTAAAAGTGTCATTCCTTTATAAAAGGAACAACAAAAATGAAAAGTGTTGTTCATTTGGAAAAGGAACAACAAAAATGAAAAGTGTTGTTCCTTTGGAAAAGGAACAACAAAAGCACAAGTGTCGTTCCTTTGGAAAAGGAACAGCAAAAATGAAAAGTGTCGTTCCTTTGGAAAAGGAACAGCAAAAATGCAAGTGTCATTCCTTTGGAAAAGGAACAACAAAAATGAAAAATGTCGTTCCTTTGGAAAAGGAACAACAAAAACGCAAGTGTCGTTCCTTTGGAAAAGGAACAACAAAAATGAAAAGTGTTGTTCCTTTGGAAAAGGAACAACAAAAATGAAAATGTCGTTCCTTTGGAAAAGGAACAACAAAAACGCAAGTGTCGTTCCTTTGGAAAAGGAACAACAAAAATGAAAAGTGTTGTTCCTTTGGAAAAGGAATAATAAAAACGCAAGTGTCGTTCCTTTGGAAAAGGAACAGTAAAAATGAAAAGTGCCATTCCTTTGGAAAAGGAACAGCAAAAATGCAAGTGCCATTCCTTTGGAAAAAGAACAACAAAAATGAAAAGTGTCGTTCCTTTGGAAAAGGAACAACAAAATGAACTGTGAAAAATGAACATCAAAATGAACCGTGGAAAAGGAACAGCAAAATGAACCGTGAAAAAGGAATGGTTGACAGAAAAGGTGCTGTTCTTTTGAAAAAAGAACATAAAAATGAAAATTTTGTCCCTTTAGAAAAGGAACAGCAGAAACAACAAAAGTGCACACAAATGTTGTTCCTTCAGAAAAGGAACAACAAAATACACAAGCATAAAATGCAAGCACGCAAAGAATGAATTACTTGTTCATTGTATTGATGCTGGGGATGGGTTACAATTTGAATGAAGCAATACCTAAAACACAAAATATAAGAGAAATCAGAAAAGAAACAACATTTTTTTAAAAAAACAGTATGTAAATAAGTAAATTAAGTTACAACAGCTACGACATTATGTAAAAAAAATGATCTCTTTGAAAAATGTTTTGGCAGTAGTGATAAGACAAGAATCTTCAAATGGAAATCAATTATTCATTTCTTCTATTTTGAATCCATTAGGTAATGAGTTGGATGAAATTCCTTTGTTTCATTTAAAATTTCTTTCAAAAATCACTCATCCATAAATTGACCTTTATTTTCCCAAGACCTGCAAAAAACGAGTATCTACCTGCAATAAAACATTAAATCATGGAGAAAGAGAGGTGTGTGGGCTCCCCTGATCCAAGAATTATACAAAAAAACTAACAAGTAGTTACTCTATAGAACAAATCCACGTAGAAAATAACAAAGTAAAATTTATTTGTTACCTGTGCGAGAGTAGTGGCCAATCATGCTAACCTGCAGTGTTTTAATCACAATTTCTTTGTTTTTCACGAAATTGAGTGATTCCAAAGCTAAATGAAAGCTAATTCAAAGGGGTATCTCCAATAGAAATATGTTTTAAAATTTCAATGATATGATATGTCAATTTTAGTTAGAACAACCTGCATAACAGAGCCATTTTCGATTACCCGGCTTAGACCAACAGTTGATATTTCAAGCGTAACTTTTTCATTTGATGTCATATTCGAATGATTTAAATTGAAAATGAAAATATATTAATTTATTTATCTCCAATAGAAATAGGTCTTGAAGACAAGAAGAATTGATAGGTCAAATATTGTAAGGAACAGCCAGAAAGACAGAGTTTTAAGGGTGTTGATTTACGATAGGTAATCAGTATTTTGATCATAACTTCCCCATACGATATCGAAAATGAGTGATTCCAACCGCATTGTAAACTAGATTCATAGGGGAACCTACCATAGTAACAGGTATTAAAAATTCAAACATTTAGGCCTCCAAAAACTGACTGTCCCAACTCTATTCCTGAGCTACCCACTACACACCCTATCAATGTTTTGTTTCTAACTTTTTCGTTTCAAATCCAAATTGAGTGATTCAAATTGGGTTAGAAATTAGACATAAAGGGCTACCTAGGGTAGAAACATGTTTTAAAAATATTCACTTTTGGTACCTCAAAACATGACTATCCCGATTGTTTTTCTAGAAATTCCATCAAGCCCACAAGCCAAAAAATATGATATTCAAGCATTTTTTCAAATTGGTGATAAAAATGAAAATGAGTGTTTGCAGAACTATTATTTCCATTATTAATCATCTACATACACAAATGTATTGAAACATTTATCACCGATGTTGATTTCCATAGCATGTTGCAACAAAAACAACTAGTTTTACATAAAAACAAAAGAAAATGCATTTAGTTATTCCCTTATTTATTTTATTTTCTACAGTAACCTATTTTGATTTGAAAAATGAATATGAATACGTACATGAGTACTTCTAGTGGAATCATTTTCGAAATAAGGCTTCAAATATGTATATACCCAAATTTGAAAAATGCATATTAATAAATATTAGGGTATGAGAAGCCAACTTCCCTTGAAAAGATGGCGTCAAAAATTGTTGAAGTATGGAGTGATGTTGCAAACAAGTGATGAAGTGAAACCAATCTTCAATATATTCTTTACTTTCTTGATTTCCCATAGCCATCGTATCATGAAGTTCTTGAGCTTTTAAAATGGCTTGTTGATGAAAACTAAAAGAGACCTCATTTTCTTCCATAGCTTCTACAATTTTTAAATTTGAAACATTCTGAATCTCATTGTAAGTTTTCTCTAATAATACATGTGAGATAGAATGGGTGGGAAGGTTGAGTAAATTTGGTAGTTCAACATTGTAAGCATGTTGTACTAGTTTATTATGGTGAGGGTGTGGAATTAGTTGAGCGGGAAAATGTGTAAGGAATGGAGCATTTTGATGATGTGGTTGATTTGGTTGTGTGAATGGTTTTGATGGGAAAGCAAGGTGTTTTGGAAGAGCTGGTGAAGAATATGGAGAATGTGTTTGTGCTACAAGATGAGGGAGAGTAATCATGTAATCATAAAG
Source organism: Pinus taeda (assembly GCA_000404065.3). Taxonomy (NCBI): domain Eukaryota; kingdom Viridiplantae; phylum Streptophyta; class Pinopsida; order Pinales; family Pinaceae; genus Pinus; species Pinus taeda. The sequence continues at coordinate 332,557 of APFE030489511.1, forward strand.
TGAACCATGCCAAGCTTGCAGATAAGATTGGTGGTGGTTATATTGAAATTGACATGGCTACCCTAACACATTACTATTCCATAATGGATTATGCAAGTACGAGAATGGAGAAAAAATGTTTTGAACCATCCTAGATAAGGAAGAGTGAGTATCTATGGGATGCTCCTTTCGGTCACGAGGGCAAAACACTTCATCAAATTCTTCATTTTTATGAACCTGTAAAACATCCCATTTTTCATTTAGAGAGCTAATAAAATCAACTCTAAAATTTTCAAATAAAGCATTGATTTCAGCTCTTATGTCTCCTATTCTTATAGCAGATTTAGAAAAGAAGGAACAAACATCTCTAGAACTCTTACCAGCCTTGAAGATTCCTCTTGAATACCTTATGCAGAACTCACAAACATCATCATATGATAACTAAAAAACATCACCTTTTCCTATCAGATTTAAGAGTTCTAAAAATTCATCTTTGATTCCTTTAAGGAGTGTTTTTAAGATCTTTTTTTCCAAATGCTTATGCTTTGATTTTTGAAGGTTGTAATGAAATCGATCTACATAGTGCTCCAAGCTTTCATCTTCCCCTTGTATCATATCAAAAATATCTTCATTGGATTTGCAATAGTCTTGGTACTTTTTCAAGAATATGTTCTTCATGTCCTCCCATGTTTGGATGCAATTCCCACCTAGGCTCATGAACCATCGGAGAGCTGCTCCTTTTAGAGTAAGAGGAAACACTTTCAATCTTTGATCATTAGTGTAATAATCATATCCTCTACAAAAGTATTTCAAACTCAAATAAGAATATATCTGGATCTTCATTTGTCAAACCATGAAAATTTGGTAAAGAAGGGGAATTATGTGCATTTGTGTCACTCCTCCTAGATCTTTGATAGGAAATTCAAAGGTAGAAATGTGAGCCATTTCTTACCATAATATAAGATATTCTTCATGTGTTTCTTCGAGGCTCCTTCTTCAAATGTTCCTGTCAATTGGTTAGTGAAATGGGTGGTGCTTACATCACCACTTGAGAAAGATCATGAGATTTGTTTATCAAAATTTCTATTTTTTTGTTTTTAGTCATTCACACAAAAATTCAAACATCTATTTCTATTCTATGTTCTTTTACAGTTCTGTTGCAAGGCGGGTGGGGAAGGAGGGTTTTTACATGCTCCATACGTAGGTTCTTACCTTCCATTTTTAATACCCAATTCTTTCCTAACAGGCTCTCATTAGATGCACACTACTCTTTAGAAATGGCTACACTCTCCCTGGCAACAGCGCCAAAATGTCGAGCGATAAAAAGGTGTCTTTTTAACTCCTAATTACGTCACATTAATTGTCAACCCAGGGACGACTTTTTATTCCAAGAGTGTACTCAGTCTGAGGTGGCTATTTACTCAAGAGTAATGTTTTACAATATAGTGCTTAAAATCCAAAAGTAAATGAATGGTTGAAAAAAAATCTAACAACAACATAAACTCAAGTGCTCTGAAATCCAACTATTCACTCAAAAAACCATCAATTGAGGATACAGTAGCAATAACTCATTCCTCTAGAGATTGATGCAATTGAAATCAAACTGGAACAAGACAATCAAACTGAGAACAAGGAAGCAGTAACCAATGTTCTCTACAGTTGACAACCCTGCTGCACACCAAAGGAATCAGGAACGCAAATAATAGAAAATAGAACAACAATTAAGAAATGGAACATCATCTAATTCTATAAATAGGATTGAACAGCAAAACTCTATCCTACGTGAATGAATGCAGCAATAATTATAATCAACAAGAATTGAGTAACAACCTTTGAATTGAATAGAAAATAGAAATGGAACAGCAGATTATCAAAGATAAAGTATAGAACAATGGATTAAATCTGAATGTACAACAACCCAAGTCAAGCACACAACACACTTATCATTAAAAGGGATAGTAATCTGAGCTTTGATACAATATGCATGAATCACAGCTATAAAGTAACAACAATTGTAATGGAACAACAATCCCGAATAAATAACAGTCACAATTTAAGAATACATCATACAGTTGTACCGATTTAGGAACACACAGCGTGGTTAATCTGTAATTGAATGACAATCTATAAGGAACAACAATGTTATATCAATTATCAAAAGGAATAGCAATACAATACAAAGTTAAAATGATAACATAGCATTCCTGTTGCAGATAACGATAGTATCCAATCAAGTATATATAACAGCGCTGATATGTAAAACAGTAAAGTGCATCAGATTACTGAACAGAGTAAAAGAAAGAGATCAAACCACACATGAAGCATAAAGATATAATACAACAATAGTGTAATCCACTAGTGGTTGGGCCCTTAGCTGCCAGTGGACGTTGTTGGGATACTTCAGATGAGAAAAATGAGGAGTAACTCCCAAATCATATATTAATCATCAAATTGTGAAATCATTACAACAACAAAAGCTTGAGGATTACAATGGTAATGCAACAATCTTCTTTTCCTCCTATTCTATCCTATCATGAATAATCCATCATCATTCTTGAATCTCCAATTCTGAATCCTCAATTCTTCATTTATCCATTTTTCCATCCCCTTTCCATCACCATCTATGATCTCTATTTTCATTTAAATAGAGAGAGATCAGAGAGAAGTTACAACAAATATAATTACAACATGATTTCTATTACAAAATTTGATTGATTCCAACCAATTGATCAACAAGAAAATATGTTCTTATTCAACTTTTAATAGAGCAAGGCGAATTTGGTCTTTGCAGCTAAGATTTTGAGAACGGCCACAACAACAAATCTCAAAAAATCGTGCTCAAAGAACCTCGTGTTTCTCTCAGTGTGAGCCAAATTTGGGAAAACCGTTCTTCACTAAAGTTAATTGCGCTTGTTCTGGACAAAACCCATGTTCCAGATAATCTAGATTCTTCTTCATTTGCTCAGAATCTCAACCGTAAAACTGTCACTTCTTATTCTAGCGAATTTCTGAGTTGGCACTTTTAATGGTCAAATCTTCAATCTAGAAATTATCTTGGAGGTTAAAAATAATGAATAATGTTACAACCAATTTATTAAAACTATGATTGATAAAATCATGCATAATCATCAATTTATTAGAAATAAAGGAGAATAAATAATATTCATTCGTAAGAGCATAAATCATTATAAAATAGAATTATATGATAAACCGTGATTAATAACATGATAAAGAAAAGTAAAAATGGATGAAATAAGTGTTAAAAAGGTGTTCGTATTCATGGCCCAACAACATTGATATCTGGTATCACCATCTTCGAGACTGTGTGGTCAAGAGGATCATGTTGTTGTTTCATGTTTCGACCAAGGAACTTGATGCATATATTTTGACTAAGGCATTGTCAAAATGCAAGTTCGAGTTCCACAAAGACAAGATTGGAGTTATTGATAATCCCTTTCCTGTTGAGAGGGAGTGTTGAAAATAGCAACAAGAAATGTTATAAATAGCAGTTCAACCAGTGTTGAACATAGCTATAAGGAAAGAAAAATGGAAGCGCTAAAATTAGCATTCTATAAATAGCATTTTGGGATACCTTCCTATTTTAGTTACTCCCTAAACTAAAATAATGAAGTAAAATTCAAATTTGATTTTAGTAGCTATTTGTAAAATAATTAATTAATTCATCTTGAGTTAATTAGTTAGGGAAAATCAAACATGAAGTCTATGTGGGGACATGTAATAGTTTCTCCATTAATTGAGGAATTTTTCCATCAGTTAAAGAGATAAGGAGGAGTTGTAATATTGAGTTGTAATTAGTTGGCTCAGTTAACTGAGTCAAGTCTAGTTAGATTAATTCAAACAATTTGTTGAATTAATGTAAGTTAAGTTAGTGAATGCCTGCATGCATGTAACTACTGCACTTTAGATTACTAAGTATTCTCTCATAAATAACTCATGCATGTCAGTTCAGAGAGAGACCCAGTCGAGATCAGATGGAGGGGCAGTGTACTATGAGTTGCTAGAATATTCTATTGTGAATATTCCTTGCATGCAGAAGGAATTCTTTCCTTGAGGATTGTGCAATTACTTCTTTAGGTTTTGTGAGTATGATGAGGCCAATTCACACATGTGGCCTCACTGGACCCCAAGAAAAGCTGCACAAGGAATTAAGGGACTTGGACGGCTTGAGGAGGACATATACTATGTCTATTCGGTCTGTGAGTTGTATTGTTTGATTGTAGAGTGAGTAGGATAGCTTGAGAGCTATTTCGTTTTGTAACTTGAATAAAATTTTCACTTGTATAATAATACAGAGATTGGGGTTTTAGGCTGGGGCTTTCCTCGGGTTATTTCTTTTGTGTTATGTGTGATTGATTTATCATTCTTAGTTATATGTGTTCTCTTGATCTTGCTCAATTTGATTAAGCTTCCACAAAGTGTTGTAGAAGTAGATCTTGTATTGTGTTTTAGCATATTTCGTAATCCGTTGATCTACATTGGGAATTTCTACATGACCAATAGCGCAGGTGACAAGCACAACACTCATGATTGATCGTTTATTGAATGTGACGATATTTGTATGGCATTGAATGTGACTATGTGTGTGAGTGTGATAGATGCTTTTATAGCGGACAAAACAATTACACACGAAGCGAAGAATTAGAGCACAACCAAAACAGGTCACAAGCATGACTTAGACACCAACATGCATAAACTTCAATGACATGCACACGCAAGGACGATGTAAAGAATCACATAATATCATGAAGTGAACATGGTGTGTGTGTAGTCATCAAGTGAAACTCTCAAGGGAGGCTCCGAAATTTGGTGCATGTTGAAATTTTGGAGGGTGGTTGTAGCCACTACAACACTTGGTGACACACTGGTAGAACTCCAGCTTCTATATTTTGGCTTATGTCTAGCACAAGGCATTAGTCTTTTGGGGAGTATTGAATGGTTGCATGGGTTACTTCAGCTTCCCTAGTTACCCCATGGACATCGATGTCTCACCCTCTTCCAACTCAGTCAAACAAAATCAGAAGTTCACTTTTATCTCAGTGTTTCAAATTTGGGAAGGGTAGTTTAGCTCGTGAGTTGAAGATTTTCAGAGTATAAGTTTTCATCTCTGGTGTTGCTCCCCTACCAGCAGGCATCGACAGTACACTAGTGGAGTCACATAAGAACACACACATTTCTCCACTACTAGTGAGCCTTGTCAGTACCCCGATGGAGTTTCATGCTTCACCTCTCGGTGTAAGAATCCTTTCTCTTCTTTTGCCTTTGTATTTTTTTAAGAGGACTGTGCATAGGAACATATTCATTTTGGGGGTGGAAGAGGGATCCTGACTCATTGAGAGGAGAAGAGGTTATTCCTTCAGAGAAGCATGTAAGACCTCTGACATAGGTTTTCTCATTTAGATTTTCCCCTTTTCCATTTCTACAAGTTGAATGAGCTTGAACACACAAAACAGAAGGCTAAGTGCAGGCATGGGGCTTCCAAGTGTGGACATAGGTTCATGGTTGGACCAAAACTACCCTTGTAGATGGTTCATATTTTCCATCAAGACTACATCAGCTGAAGGCTAAAACCAAGCACAGAGAAGACGGACACAAGACTGGCCAAGTGCTATAATGTCACAAGTTTCTTCAAATTTTAGCCACATACACTATTCAGAAATCATAACATAGTAGTTGGCAACACTTATTTCTGAAAACAAAAATAGTAATATATCAAACAAACAAAACGAACATGAACAAAAATAGTAATCATAATCCAGCAAAGAAAAGCAAAGATAATAAGCAAAGAAAACAAGATGAAAACAAAAAGCAATAGGAAGACTATGTACATGGCATGTGTGCGATCCGGCCTACTAAAAATAATGCTTGAGATCTTGGTCATTGACAGGAAGGTTGTCAATCCTCCTTTCAGGTGATTATAAATGATATATGTGTGGGCCAAGCTTCTTGTGGACTGTGTATGAGCCAATCCACAGGGAGTGGAACTTCGTATGTTTACCTTTGTCTTCATGGGGCTTATCCCGTTTTAGATCTAAGTCACCCACATTGAAGTTAGCTTTCCCTAAAAACTTCTTATCGAACCATCTCTTGATATGGTTCTAGTGGAGTGTAAATTTTTCTTTTGCTTTCATCCTTTCTTCCTAAAGCGTATGGAGAGCATCCATCCTACGCTAAACTAGCTGGCAACGCTTGCCTTGAGATTCTTGGGAAAGCTGAAGTGCAGGCAAGTAGATATTTGGTGGAAGGATGGATTATTTACCATAAACCAGGAAGTATGGTGAGGTATTCAGAAAGGGCTTATGTGTTACATGATTAGCCCATAATGCATTCGTTAGGATGGTATGCTAGTTAAGCTACTTGGAGAAAACTGTCTTCTTGATTATACAGATGAGGTTTTTATTTGTGGACCCTGCTAGCCTATTTCCCTGCTAGTAGTAGTTTGATGAATGCTTTAGCACAATACCAATTTGTAATGCAAAGTCATAGAGTTTAAAAGACAAAGAATAAGTTTCATTATAAAAAACAAGTGATATTGGATGCTGAAGCGTGAGACGATATTTTGTTGGAGGAATCTGATGACCGCCTGGTCGTTCACTTGCTTGAGCAAAACTGCGTCTGTCCACTGCATGAAGTAGTGAGTTGCTATTCAGATATAGTGGCGTTGTTTTGACAAATGAGGGAAAATTTCCCCAATGATGTCCAGGTCCCACTGTTGGAATGGTTTCGTCAGTGCAACAACATCTAATGGGGCTACTGATCTTCGTGTTCTGCTAGCACATTGCTGACAGACCAGGGTTAGTAAAAACTAGCTCACATAACTTTGTGTGTAGTGATATTTCCAGCAAAGTTACCCCTGGGGAGTTCGTCATGTATATCTTGAAGTATATTCTCTAATTCATGTGCCTCTAGGCACCTGAACAAAACTCCATTACTATGCTTTTTAAAGGACTCTATGCACCAACTGATATGCTAAGGCTTTGAGGTTGAATGCCTTCTTCTATATGATAGAAAAGTGAGAGTGTCTGGTTCCGTGCCCAAGCTACTGGTGCACATCTGCATACCAAGAGGTTCTGTCTTCAGTAGGTGTTGCTCGCCTTACATCATACATCTCAATATACTACTCCCAACCAGTGAGCTCTTCTTCATTCTCCAGAGCGTGCATTGATTCAGCTGCAAGTCTATAGAGACCATGTCCTTCGATCATGTGTACTGGCTTGATTTCAAGATCATATTCATGCAAGCTTGTCATCTAGTTCGCACATCATTCACCGAGTTCTTGTTGTACAAGAAATGTGCAGACTGCTGGGTGGCGGACAAAAACTATGCAGTGGTTTTTTAGCAAGTAGGGCCTGAGGTGTCTCACCAACTTGTAAATTGCATAAGCTTGCTTGTCAATAGTGGGGTAGCTGAGCTCTATTCCCTACATACTTGGACTCATGGAAGATATGGGGTGTTCATTATTAGATTTGTCTTTCTGAGTGAGTATGATAGCTAGTGAGTTATTGGAAGCGAAGGTGTATAACAGGAAATCTTACTTGAGATTTGGGTTGTAGAGTGCAGATGATTCTACAATGGCCTTCTTGATCCAGTTGAATGCATACTTTTCCTTCTTACCCTAGCTGTAGACTACATATTTCTTGATCATGTCCTACATGGGCTAAATTATCTGCACATAATCCGAGATGAATTTCGAGAGGAAGTTTATCTTGACCACGAAGGATTGCATTGTTTTCTTGTTGACTGGGTAAGGAATCTGTGTAATGGCTTGAACCTAGTATTGGTTGACCTTAATCCCACAATTTCCAACAATGTGTCCTAGGAGGTTCCTCTCTGACACAGTGAATACACTCTTTCTGGGAGTCAAGGAAATCCTATATCTCCGACATTGCTCTAATATTTTCTTCAGATGGCATATGTGGTCTTCTTTTCTTATTTAGAACATAGTCACATCATCGAGGTATACCACCACGCTCTGTCCAATGAGTGTGCGAAAGTTGATTTCCATAGTGCACTGAAATGTTGCTCCTACATTTACAAGACCAAATGGCATTCGTCTATAAGCGAACGTACTAAACTTGGTATAGAAAGTAGTTCTGAGTCTGTCAGGTTCTTCTACCAAAACCTGCTTGTATCCTAAGAAACTACCAAGGAGAGAAAACATTTATGCCCAAGATACTGTTTGCAAAATATGTTCCATAGATGGCATGGGGTAGTTGTCATTGTCCGAGGCATGGCTTACGTTCTAGAAATCAACACAGAAGTGGATTTACCCAGACTTCTTTTAGATAGGAACAAGGTTGGAGACCCATATGGAATATCAAACTTTGTATATGATCTGTGCATCGAACAACTTAGTGAGCTCTTTCAGTATGAGTGGTTCAAGTGACGGATATACTTTCCTTAGCTTCTGTTGATATGACTTGTCCCATTATTTGATTCGGATGATACATTTGATGATCCACATGTCATAATTTTTCAGATCATCATATATCCATGTGAGCACATCTCGGTACTGTTTGAATAAGTAGATAAAGGCTTACCACTCTTGCTGTATACAACATGTCCCAAGATTGACAAATTTCAGATAAGGTTTTGTTCCAAAGTTTATCAGTTCATGCCTCATGGTGGAACTATGGGTGTTGCTATTCCTTGGCCCCTGGAACTATTCTTGCAAGTCATATAGCTTTTCCAGTGATGCACACCTTTTGTGATAACATGGCCTTTCATGTTACTAGCTTCCGCTTGCAGAGAGCGCTCTTGATCGTCATCGTCTATTGCTGAATCTTTGAAGACGTCAACATTGTCCATGAAATGCAGTATCTGTTGATCATCACTAAAAATGCATAAGTTAGTTATGCTACCCAGGATAGATGGTTCATACAAAATTTCAATATTAAATCTATCTCTAATCGGTGACATTTTGGAGGCTGCATTTTCCAGTGCATTGGTAGTTGTGTTACTCGTACATGGTACGAAAATGAGATTAAATGCTTGGAAGTGTGAGATTAGTTCCCATAACTCTTTTTGGTAACTTTTGAGATGCGGTGATAAACAATGAATGGTGTTACATACCTGTTATACCACTATCTCTGAATCACCTACCAGTTTGAGTATGACCAGGTTGATGCTGATGGCTTTCTGCAAGCCCAACATGAGTACTTTATATTATGCTACATTCATGCACTCAAAATCTAAGTGACTTGATACCAGATTCTTCTTGTTGCAATGGTAAATCATGACACACTAGGCTCTTGAGCTATCTTATGTCTTTAATTTGTCAAAGTACATCGTCCACATCTCATCTATAGACAGACCGCTTGATGTGCTAGTACTACTGCTACTACTCTTGTTGCTACTAGTGCTACTATTAGTACAATGTGTTGTACAAGTTTCATTACTATCAGTTGGGTAGGGAAGGAGTCCCAACAGTGCGTCTGGTGGGGTTGGAGCTGGCCATGTAGGATAACACCCCAATGTTGTCTCAAGGAGGCAGTTGCCGAACATGAGTTTTGTAAAGGCCAATGATTCATTCTCGCCATTGATGGGAGTGGCATTATGTTTCATGTACCTCTGGGATTCTACTTGGATCTGGCTTCACTTTTCGTTGTATGAAAGCCACATGTGAGACCAATCTGTAGCAAAATATCCATCAAGCTTGCTGGACTAGTCTCTATTGAGTAATAGACCATATGCTTCTTGTATGTCCACAACAACTATGTTGATGCATTGGTGGACTCAACTGTTATGGGATAGTCAGATGATTGCATCTCGCAATTCACCAATGGCTTGTACATATGTTCGATCAAGTTGGATGTTTCATGAAAATGTCTCACTCCATTGTGCATTGATATTCTTAGCAACAGATAGAGGCATGACGTTGACCTCCGTACCAGAACCAACCAGAAAGTTACGAACAGTGAAGTTGAAAATTTCAAATGAAAGTAGGAATGGAGGGAAACTTGAGTTTTCTTCTTCCATCCAGAGTGTATTGAGCACCGTGGAAAGTGATACAGGAGGTGTGCTGGCTCCCTTGCTAGTAGAGGTTGCGTTGTCTATTGTGGTCTGTCCCAATGCGCACAACAGGATATCTGCTGAATCTGGATCTTAGCCAACATGAACAAAATGATGTTTGCTCAAGTCTTCTTCACGTCATCAACAATGTTGTAATCCAGAGGTGGTAGAATCACCGAGGTGTTTGGGGTAAAACAAGTGTTCATTTTATTCGGCGAGTGTTTTGCAGCTTGCTTATCATGGATGTGTTTTTGTCCACTACCATATTACTGGATTTGTTTTGTATTTTCTTCTTTGGGGCGGCTGGTGGATTGGCCTTCCTTATCAACAGTATGATCTTTTCTTACATATCCCCAAGTGTGGCGGGAGCCCCTTTATTCCTAAGATTGTAATAGTTAATTTTCTTTCACGGCTCTTTCTCAATGTTCGTCTTTGACATCGTTTGCAAGCATCGATACACATTCACCACATGCCCAGAGCTTGCTGGCTAATCAGGTGTAATGTTTTCGTCATTGTGAGTGTCTCTTAATTAGTCCTACATATTTCTTCTCACATCGAGTGTATGACTATAGAAATAATTTGTAACTCACTTCTAGCCCAAACAAGAGTTCTCTAGATGACATTCTTTGTTAAAAGAACATAATTTTGGATCTAGACATTGTTTGAGCTGGAACACAAGTTTCTACATAGTTTTTGAAATGAACTACTTGGTGCTTGATGAGCTACTTTCCTGTCTTTTCCTAGGCAGGTGGATTCTTGCAAATGTCTTTTTTTTTGTGTTGTTTGAGTTCGTACATTTTAGTGGTCAAGCTCTTGAGAAGATGAGTGAGGCTCTCAATATCAGTTACTTCCTTGTCTCTACCCTTGCTTGCTGTTGCTTGGGACTTCTTGCTCACATCCTTCGATTCCTTTGCTGATTCATCATCCCTAATGAGTCCAACTGCACGTAGGTCTTTCTCAATAATGATAGCATCTTCATAGTTTTCCAATAGTGTTGGTTTCAGAACTCACTTGATGAATTGTACGATGTTGTTGGTTGTGCGAACGTGTAGTAATTAGTGGTGATGGAGTCATGAGGTTTAGTGTCTGATATGAACTTGTTCAATATACGTGTAAACCTCTGATTGAAATCCTTCACTTTCTATTTTCCCTCGATCTTGAGGCTTCGGAACTCTTTGAGTAGCATGGCTAGGGTCTCAATATCAGCACACTTCTCAAGGAGCATGTGTTTGAATACAACCTAGTTATGTATAGAGTTCAATGGAAGGTTGTGATACCACACAGTTGTGTGACCATCCAAGGTACATGGGAACGATCTAAATGTTACATCATCATAATGTACCTCAAGGGTCTACAGCTATAAGTAGAAGTTTTCAAAGTGGTCTTCCACCTTCACCGTGTTGTCAAGGTCGAACTTGATGTTCATTCTCTCTGCTCACCTTGACATCTTGTGCAAAACAATCAAGGGAGCCAATGGTCCCTAAGTCATCCATTCAAGATTTCATTCAGCCATCTCTTCTTATTTTGCCTCCTCCTCCTCTCTTTCAGAGTCTAATGGTTTTGGCTTTGACTATGTTGGTCATCTCGACCTCCTTCATTGCATTCCCCTCCAACTCTTCTACCAGATTTTGATCCCAAGATCACAAGACTGTCTTGTTCGCCATGTCGGAAGATAGCAGGTTCCCCTCCATCTTGAATATCTTTTTCTAGACCTTCAATTGTGGCAAGGAATGCTTCTTCCATCAAGCATACAACAACTCATGTGGGAGTGGCTTTTGGCTTCCTATATGTGCGTGGAAGATGTCATCTATCTAGGATTAGTCCCACTGCTTTCACAAAATTACAAGTGATGGGATGAGTGGAGCAAAGTTGATGATATGGAATCTCGTGTTCAATTTTGGGAGGTGAGGAGTAACTAATTGTAGAGTTGCGTGTAGGTGAGAGGGGGTGCGAGTTACTGCCTTGACCAGATGGTTGATGAATGAGTGTGAGGGGAATTTCAGCCATATACAATTGGTTTCCCTCCTTCTAGTGCCAGAAATGTTGATGGTGCTTGACCTACCAACATTCAGGGGATCACCCTGGTATGAAGTCCCAATTAGACCTCACACTACTTGGCTTCAGATTCCCATCTGGTATGATGACCTGATTGCCATTGTCTTAAGGTTTTGCCTCAACCATTGCTTGTGAGCACATGAGAGTGGTCTACTTTGTCTTCGAGAAGTGAGGTTCGCTTAACTGGTGAGTGTAAGTTTCAGTTATCTCAATGGTTCTTTCACTTTAGAGGGAGAGCGTGGGAGTGAGTCCCAAGTTGGTTGGGATGAAGTCCCAACTCAGCTAGGAGCACAAAACACAACAAGATGTCCACAGCTTCCAGACGATCAGTCCACGCAGATGGAGTAGTCACAATACACAAGGTACGATAACAAGTACAACACTCAAAGGATGAGTCTGAATGAGTGCAACGATTTTGATAACAAGTTTTATGTGAAAGGTCTATCTGGTGTTTGAGAGAGTAATCTACATGGGCAACATATAATTAACAACATATACAACACATTTCCATTAATATATTGTGTATTACAACAACTGAAATAGTTCAGATGTAGAACACAAGTTAAAGCAACATACATCGCAAATGTTAAATATTAGTCTTACAAAAATTATAATACATGTGTGAAAACGTGTTGGCCTATTGGCATGCCTCTGAGATAAGCAAAATTTCCAATACACATTGTTACATCATACATAACTAACCTTGAGTGTGGGCCGTTCGAACCACTACTTACTCCTCAAAGAAAATATTGCCAACTATCTTGGCTATGTGGGGGGGGGCTTAGGTGAGAAAGTCCCTTGCATGTACAAATGAGGGGCTATTTATAGTCAAGGGTGAAACTGACCCTTGTGGTTGTTCGAATACCCTCATGAATGTTTGACTTCAATGACTTTTCGACTTTGCATGACTCTTTGTACAAGAAGTGGGTCTCTTGGACATCCATTTCTTCATGGTGTATCAAAGCTTCACCTCCTCATGGAAAAGTTTGCGGAGTCTTCGATGGTCTTTGGTTTGCTTGTTGATGGTCTAGCACATTGGCTCTTTCTTACATGTTGGAAGGCTTAGCAGGCTTATCTGCCTGTGAAGGGTGCATGTTCGACCATTCTTTCATTCGCGAGGACATCTCTTCGCATGCATCGTTCATTCATCCATTGGTGAACCTGTCCTTCTATATGTGCTCCCTTCATTCATCCGATTCGCCGTCGCTCCATGTTTGTTTGTGTACCCGTATCTACAGTCACTTGTGATGAGATGCAGGTGACCAAGGGAGGCAGCAAGGTTGCCAAGTGGGATGATGGCTCTAAGAATTGTTGAGGAAAACTGTGTAAGTGTCACTGAGTGATGGAGATGGGAAAACCATGTTGATAGTGACTATCTGTGAGGTATCTATTGATGGGTGGAAAAATTGCACAAATTTTTGGACGGACAATCCGGGCTGCAGGAAGTCAAGGTTGGTAGGATTTGTGTAGTTTTCAGAGCGAGTGAGTAGCAGGGGCTGGAAGGCCACATTTGTGTAATTTTTTAGGGGAAGAGTCCTAGCTATAGGGAGAGCTAATAGGTAGAGATTGCACAATTTTTGTGAGGAATTGCTAGAGAGCCTAACTCACAAAACTATGCAATTCCTAGAGGGAATTGGTAGTTGGCTACTAGGTCACTAGCAGCCAAAACTATGTGATTCTCGTAGGAAACTAGCAGTTAGCTTCTTGGTCATTAGCAATGGGAATTACACAATTCCTGTGAGGAACTGGCAATCTACTGCTAGGAGCTACCAGCAAGGGGAAATGCACTGAGGATAGGAGGTAGAAGGCCTTCTCATGAAAACTACTAGGTAGCAGAAGGCCTGCCCATGAATACTATGCAATTATGTGGATGAGCAGTCGGTTGACTATCAGGATGATTAACTAGGAAAAATGCCCAATTTTCTGAGGGATACAGGGATGGGCACATGGTGTCTACTTGACCTGTTTACGTAATGTCCTCATACATTCGAATGGGCAAGGTCAACAACCTCTGTGCAATTTTGGAGAGGTGTCAGTCTCGGGGTAGCTGCTGCATCCGAATGTCCGGGTGGCCAACATGAGATCTGATTGAATTTCTTGCAATCAATGTAGCTTGGAAATACATGCTTAATGTTTCTGCATTGCTCTCGGTGATAGTCGATCGAATCAAGGTGAGGTGGTGGTCTGGCTATCAAAGAGCAATCTGGTCATTAGAGAACTTCAACAAAAATCACTAAGCATGTGAATGATCAAAAGGTGCATAGGTGATCATACAAACACATGCTCACATGACTCATTGATGAGATGAATCAAACCATTAAACACACACATTCAAGATGACTGACCGACAATGCAAGTGATAATAGTGAAACTTGTTATTGATCATTTAATGAGCGTGATGGTTCTTGCGCAAAAGTGAATGTGACTCTGTGTTTGAGTGTGACAAATGCTTTTATAGCAAACCCAACAACTACACACAAAGTGAAGACTTAGAGCATAACCAAAACATGGTCACACACATGAATTAGACACCAACATGCAGAAACTTGAATGACATGCACAAGCAAGGAATGCAAAGACTCACACAATCTCACAGAGTGAACTTGGGGGCTTGTAGTCATCAAGTGAAACTCACAAGGGAGGCTCTGAAATTAGGTGCATGCCGAAATTTCGGAGGTTGGTTCTAGATGCTACAACAAGGGGGTAAAGGTATCAACAATTGGAAGCTACATTCACAATAAATATACGAGTGGCATCCATGTCACCTATTGAAGAAAGTCCATGTAATCAGTCACTATAAGTCCCATTTATCAATAATAGTGACTTGACATGTCTCATCACATGATGATGTGGAAGTTGTGATGTAATGATGAAATCACTGTAAAGACAAATAAGTGAAAGTCCAAGATTCATGTATGGAAAAAAGAGCCATAGAATTCCAAATTACATGTAATACCAAAAGTCATATGTAATTCCAAAAGTTATTTGGATGTTCAAAGGTCCCAGGAGTTTAGAGGTCACTAGAAGTTGGAAAGAGAAGAGTCATGAGGATACCAAAGGTCATGCCTCAAGTTATAAAAGGATCCTCATTTCTCATACAAATAAATTTTAACCTGCACATCTTTCACAATGCATTAGAGAAATAGAGTTAGTACTTTTGGGGAGCAAGTAGTGGTTCTAATGCTCCACTATTGGAGCTAGTGATGATCATTGTACTTATGTATGTGGGACTTTTTCTTAATATTTGAAGCGTTCTATACAACACATTTTCAAACATGGATTGTGGATGGTTTACAACTACTCGAATATTTATGATTCATTTTCACTTTCATATGTACTGAAGTAATTGAACTATTTCAGTGACTTTGGAGCTTAAATAATTGGAAATGTGTTGTAATGATTATAACAATCATCACATATATTTGAGCTATTTCATTTCATGTTAGACGAGTCCTCCCGAAACGTGTGTGTGTCTCCATTAGATTAGTACTATTACTTCTGTTTTAGAGGCTCACTTTATTCCCCTCTATAGTAAATTAACCTTGATACATCTACAATTGAACAATCACAAGACATACTTTATTCCTCATTCAAAAGAACAAGCGTGCTTCTCTCTCATGCTAGCTGCTTAAACAAAGGAGAATATTTAAGTAAATGGCAGTCAGGTCATATTCTGGATAGCATTCCTACACTAAATAGTGTGAGGTATAATTGGGACCTCATATCAAGGAGATCCCATATATGTTGACAGTACCTAGCACCATCAATATTTTGGCAGTAGAGACAAGACACCTAACTTTTTATGGTTGATAAATCGACACATCCTAATAATTCTTCTTCTGGAAAAGGAAGTCACATTCTCAGCACCATCCCAACTAATTTTCCTGAAGTAGGACGGTATTCTTAGCTCGGTCTAGAGTTATCTTATCAGGTTACCTATGTACAACTCTGGGAAATTTGACCTATAACCCGTCAGTTTGAAAACACTATTAGCTTACTCCCCTTTTCTCATAATATACCACATTATCCTAATAAGAAGGAAACTACTCATACTACTGTATTAGTTGCATCAGTTGAAGATTTGGTTTTTTCCCACTCTTGTGGAATTACCAGAGTATTCAGAAGATACTGCCCATTAAGAGATACTTTCACCCATTAACAAAAAGTATGAGGAATACATCATGATTTTTATGAAGAAAAACTAGAAAATGGTATTGAGTTTAACAACAGATTAAGCAGTGAAGGGGAAGGATCAGTAGATTCTAAAAAGGAGGAATCCAGGGATGAAACCATGGTTGACCAAGACCTGGATTCGATGTACCAAGGGCCTCTCGCTCATCTGGATATCCTTCATAAAATGCCCATACATCCAAGAAAATTGTGATCAAAGTGTTGAGACTCAAAATTACTCTTTCCCTAGCAACTCTTCTCATTCCCTTTCTTTGTTTTTCCATGGAAAGATGCATTCTCATCACCAATGACTGGTATATACTGTCTTAAGGAGGAAATTTAGTGATTTACATGTTATGTTTTTATGTTTTGTTGTTTGAATAAATTTTTGTATATTAGCTACGGAACATAGCATATTCTGCAGCTAATTGGTTGTTCTGCATCTACCTTCATGCTCTAACAGGTTTTAGGTGGCAGAAGGAGAAACTAGCTACATGGGCATCTTGGAAATCATTGTGAGAGGGACCCTGTCCTATTCACTTAGCCTAGGTTGACAAAGAAGATGGCATAAGACTACGGTTAATGGATAAGTCAAACGCACAGACCAAAGGTAATAGGACTCTGTTTTCTGGTTAATTAACATGTTTCAAAGTGATGGGAAGCATTATCTAGAACAACTACCTGTACCTATGGACTCTAATAGCCACCTATACAACTGAATCCAATAACTGCCATGTCTTGGTTTTATGTTTCCCCACGGCCGAGGAATAAATTCTACATATCTGTCTTCTACTTGTTTGGTTGTAGCATGTTTTTCTCCACAAACAGTTATGTGTTTTTTCTTATAAATACCTGTGTAAAGGACTAAAGAAGTTAGTGGTAATAGTGGTACTTTTATTGGAGAATCAATATTCTAAACTCTGTAATTCCTAGGCATTTCGCGTCCTTGTTTTTCATATGAAGATCACAGTTTTATGAAAATCTGAAGGAGTTTTCTTGGAGTTGATAATCATTTTCTTACTAACAATGTTTATAATGCAATTTTCATCATTTTATTATTAATAGCGTTCATAATTCATAATAGCTTCTATTTGCTTGATCTCTTTCTAGTTTTTATCAGTAGTTAGAAGATGAAACTCACTAATGTAATCTAGTTTACTTCATTCACTGTTTTACTAGTCTTTAAATTCTCAATTAGACTGATCAGTTTCATTTATTGTCTTTGTCATTTTATTTTTATTTTACTGACTCATAGTGTTAATAAATGATTTTGAAAAACCATTCAGGTTGATAATTCATCCTAAACTAAGTGGTTGAACATTTCGTTTATGCAATGAGTCTTTTTTGCATCTCTGTATTTGTTTTCTCTTAGATTAATGAAGTACAAAATTCCTCAAATGTCATACCAAGGAGACTTTCTCCCAAAATTGAGAGGCAGAGTAACTAAGTATTTTGTTTAGTTTTATTTCTCTAATTAGTTAGACATTAGTTACAAATTTCACTTTTAGTTTTAGTTCATGATTTGGAAATAATGGTAAAATAGGAGTAGAAACTTTGTTTTCACTTCTTGCTTAAGATTTTCTTCCAAATATTTCTTAGTTTTGTTTTCATTTCTTTTTTTAAAAGCTCTTTTTTCATTTTTATATTTTGAATAGTCTTTACAAAAGTTAGACTTAATTTTTTGACAATTACGTTGTAAGTGATTAGGAATTAAAAGACCAAAAAGCCCCAAAACAATAGAAAACATAAAAACAAAGAAGTAAGAAGGGTTATCCAGCACAAATAGTGCACTACACTTCATCAATTTACGATACCCAGATTGATAATTTATGTAGAGAAATTTAGGACACTGAATTAACCAAACATTTTGGCGTCATTGCCGAGGAAGTGTAACTAGGTAGCCTTATCTCTTACATTCAAAAAAAAATATATGACATGCATAGAGAAAGAGACTGTAGGGGTAGATTTATAGCTAGGGGTAGAAGTTCAATTCCTACAACACCACTTACTCCACCAAGAAAAAGAAAAGACACACCTCCATCCCAAACTCATACTCCCAGAAATAGGACTCCTGGAATTCTACGGGTAGAAATCCAATCAAAAGAATCTCCTACTTCATCTACCAAGTCAGTCCTAGGGGAGAAAAAGTTTCAATCTCGAACAATAGGAATACCCTTTTTCACCTCCATATGAGAGCACATTGTAGTTGAAGAATTAGGAATACCTGGTGAGGAAGAAGAAGTAGAACCTCTCTCCCATATTCCATTAATAGAAGAACCAGAGGAGGAGGAAATAAACTTGTAGGTTGAACCCTATATTGACTCTGAAGAAACTATAATGGCAGAAGAAGAACAAGATGGAGAACTCTCACTGTTTGGAGGAGGGGGTAGAGGGAGAGGTAGAGGAAATAATGGAGAAGGTAGAGGAAATAATGGAGAAGGCAGAGGAAATAGGGAATTGGATGATTCTTTTGGATTCCCTATAGTTGATGTGGAAACAAATGCCACAATGAAAAATATCTCACTTTCTGTCCTCCCAAACTTCTATGGGCTGAAAAGTGAGGATCTTGAAAAATTTTTGTTTGATTTTGAAGTCTTGTGCAGAACTTATGACTATCTAGAAGACTCTCAGAAACTTAAATTTTTTCCTTCAACATTGAAAGGAGCTACTTTGAAATTGTTCATGGGGCTAGTCACTCAGTCCACTAGAACGTTGAATGACATGAAAAGAGAGTTTTTGGATAGGTACCTGGATTAATGCATGCCTACCAATCACAAAGATGAAGTTTTCAAAATGATGCAAAGAGAGGATGAAAATATAGAAGATTTGATTGAGAGATTCAACTATAATTTGAAAAGAGAAACGATGAACAATTTAGATGAAGAAACCTTGAAAGCTCTTTCATTAAAAGCCATTACAGATGAGTGGATAGATATCCTTAACATGATGAGGAAGGAAGATATGTCTCAACTTCCATTAAATGATATAGGAGAATTGTGTGTTCATCTCTCAAGAGGGAAATCTAAAACAGGGAAAGGGCCAAGAGATCCTTCTATTATTAGAGTAAACAAATTTGCAACGAGATCTGTAAGTAGGGCATAAATTGGTAATATGTTTGATGAATTTAAATCTGACATTCTAGGGAGCCTTAGTGAGAAATTAGACACCCTCAAAATACAAAACAAGAAAAAAACCGAGGCTGATGCTTTAGCCTTTTTTTGTCCAAAATGCAGAAAAAACAAGCTCTAAGGGAATGCCCTTTAGATGCAAAAATTGTAGAAACTTGTATGATTTCCTCAAAAAGACATGAGACCAAGGGTTGTACTTCAAGCCCAGGTCTTAAGGTTGTCTTTCAAGAGGAAACAGTCCCAAATTCTATAGAACCTCTTTGTTTTGTTGCTAGAAGACCTTGGAAAGGGCCACAAAATTAGGGATTTAACAATCAAATGTATCTTCAACCCCTAGCAAACTAGAATTCTTGGCAAAAACCTTGGCCTCAACCTCAATCTCAATCTCAATTGTGGGCACAAGGAGTATGAAACCCTTATAACACATATTTCATTAAAATTTGGAAGTATTTTATTACAAGGCCTTCAACAACATTCATTCTTTTGTAAATCGCCATATTAACTTCATTCAACATTAAAATAATTTTAGTAATCTCAAAGTAATTAGAGATCGTGAATAGGTAAAACTTGGGGCTTTTATGTACAATAGTATCAATACACAATAGGAGTGTGAAATCAAAAATAAATTACATTTATCAACTTATATGATTACATATAACTAAATGAAATTCAACGAATAACTTCCCATTCATGTCCAATATCAACAATGATTTTGTCTTCAAGTCATATTAGATTCTGATAATCAAATTATTTAAACCACAAATAAACTATTTAAGAATTGGAAATGACAAAATGCTAATATAGATTGGAAAATCAATGTCCTATGGTGCAAAAAGTTTAAATACAACCATTTTTTACGCATCTCTTTAATGAGCCTAGATAGTCTACTTAACAGATAATTTGTGAATTAGTTATTCCATGTTTTATTAAGAAGAGAATTTTGTTTTGCATAGATTTTTGTTTCAAAACAATACAATATGTGATTAATACAGTCTTAATAAATTATGTGATAGACAAATAAAAGTCAATAAATAGATTCCGTATTAAATTAAATGAGATGAGATGATTGCATATACAAATAGTTGATTTAAGAATATATGAAAAAAATTATGGGTTAAAAATTGAATGCCCTATATTTAACGAGTAGTATTCACTTATGTGCCATTGCCCATTAGCCTAAATAGTCCACTTAATACTTATTATCAAGAATTTAAAAGACTTATTTTTCTAAAAAATGCAACATAATATATGAATATTATAAATCACATTTATACACTCATATTAATGGACATAACTAAGTACAAGTCAATAACGGAATTCTAGCTCAAGTGATGAACTCGGTTCATTTAAAATACAAATTTACAAAAAAATTACTTTAAATAATGAAATTAGATGCCTTACAATTCAATAATCTCAATGACATAATTCATCCATGATTGTGTCTAATCAAGCCTTTGTAATCCACTTATCAATTATTATCATCCTATATATGTTTTTTTAGGAAATTCAAAATTATTTAAAATACTTTTTTATCTCAAAAAATACATATCACATTTATGCACTCATATTAGTGCATTTTATATGTAAGCAATGAATAACTCACTTTGTACCTTGTTGATTTTCAATATGATATTATTGCAGTTACAACCATTAATTGATTCAAGCATATAAATTTATGAAAACTATCGATTGAGGAATCACATATCTTATGCTTCAAAAATACCAAATCATTTACCTATAACACATTTATCATTAGCTTTACTAGTGAATTATGCATTGTGAATAGTGAATAATGCACATAACATTTATCAATTAAATTATTATAATTTCTTTAGTAAGAATAGCACCTTTGCTTGCAAGTATTCTATTACAAGGCCTTCAACAACATTCATTCTTTTGTAAATCATCATATTAACTTGATTCAACATTAAAATAATTTTAACAATTTCAAACCAATTAGAGATCATGAATAGGTCAAACATGGGGTTGTTATGTACAATAGTATCAATACACAAAAGGCGTGTGAAATCAAACTCTTAGAAGAAATTGATTTAAGCTAAATCATACGTGTGAAATCAAACTCTTAGAAGAAATTGATTTAAGCTAAATCATATTAGTATGGCAACTCTAACCCGCCTTCCCCCAACATACGGGGGATTTGTTGATTGAATGATGGT
Source organism: Pinus taeda (assembly GCA_000404065.3). Lineage (NCBI taxonomy): Eukaryota > Viridiplantae > Streptophyta > Pinopsida > Pinales > Pinaceae > Pinus > Pinus taeda. The sequence goes on from APFE030489511.1 coordinate 354,095, forward strand.
CATGTGAAGATCTTATTGTAAATGGCAATGATAAGTGTCCCTTGCATTTCATTGAAACTAGTATACCAAAACCTTAGTAAAATATTCTTGTGCTCAATTTCCTACGGTCCCTATGTGCCTTTATGAAGCACTAATGAGGGGGTCATCTTTCATCTTCATAGCATGCAAACATCCACTATAAAAGTTATACATTGTTGATCTAGGTATTTCAAGAAGGTTAGGCACCATCGATCTATCTCCACTCAAATCCAAGTACATCAAATGAGAGTTCTTAAATGGGTACTCAAGTCATTCTGTTATGATGGACAATGTCACAAATTGAGGTAAACAAGAAACTTTAGTGGTGATTTCTTGTAAGTAGTGGAGGCAATGGTTTCCAAATATTAGCATAGTTAATGGTAGTGTGGATATTCATCTTTCCTTGTCAACATTGTCAAAACCAATAATAGTCTCGACGTAAATTTAGTGTCAACTAACTGTATGGAAAACCATGACTGATCATTACTTTCACTAAGAAGAGAAAATGATAAGCATTTTTAATGGGGAAAAAATAAGTGTGAAAGATAAACATGTATTTTAGTTGAAATTTAAGTCCCCGTGTTCTTTAATTATTAAATACTTAATGTAAATACAAATAAATTATCATTAAGATATTGATTTTGAAGTTTAAATATGTATTAAAAGGCATTCATCTATGACACTTGATTTTTCATGTAGTCTAAATAAACCACTTAAAGTTTATTATCAATTAATTCTAATTAGTTTTGTATAAGATATATCTTTACTTACATTAATATCTTTATTTCAAAAATGAATTACAATTATAAACTTATATGAATACATATAACTAAATGAAATTCAATAAAAAACTTCTGAGCCTTGATGGATTCTATGAGATTATTTTAAGTAGAAATAGTTTATTTAAGAATTGAAATCTAAAAAATGTTAATATTGATGGGAAAAGCATGTCATATGGTGAAAAAAGTTTAATGGCATCCATTTATGGCCCATCTCTTGAACGAGCTTAAATAGTCTACTTAATGCTCATGGTGAACTCACTAATCCATGTTTTATTAGAAAATTCATTTTCTTTACATGGTTTTTTTATTCTAGAAATAACGATTTCATGTTTATACATTCACATTAAACCACATGATCGTTAAATAAAAATCAATTAATGGTTTCTTGACTTACTTACTTATTTGACATGATTGCATATAATAATAATTGATTTAATAATGCATAGTTAGAAAAAATTGTCAATTCAAAATACAATAAACCAGTTAGAACTCATAAATAATGATTTTAAATTATAATTTCTAAAAATATATATTTTTACTTACATTGAGATCTTTATTTCAAAAATAAACTCCATTTATACATACATACATACTAAATATAATTTAATACATACTTGTCTTGTTGGTTTCTATGAGATTATTTCAATTACAAATAATTTGTTTAAGAATTGAAATTTACGAAATTTTAATAAAGGTGGGAAAATCAAATGCCATATGTTGCATAAAGTTTAAATACATTTATTTATGACTTGTACCTTGAAATAATTTTAACAATCTACTTAACATTCATTACCAATTAATTATTCCATGTGTTGCTAGCAAAAGCATTTCATATTACAAGGAGTTTTATTTTAAAAAAATTGTCACATTTACACACTTAGATATATGGCTTTATATAGACCACTTAAAACTAATTATCAATTAATTATAATTTGTTTTGAAAAATATATATACTTACTTACATTAAGACTTACATTTAGAAAATGTGTCACATTTATGAGCTTATATCAATGCATATAGCTAAATAGAATTCTTGAACTCATATTCGATTCTATGAAATTATTTAAACCACAAATAAAATATTTAAGAAATGAAAATGAAAAAATGCTAATATGGATTAGAAAATCAATGTCTTATGGTTCAAAAAGTTGAAATACAACCATTTTTTACCGATCTCTTTAATGAGTCTAGATGGTCCACTTAACACATTGTTAATTAATTATTCCATATTTTATTAAGAAGAGAATTTTTTTTTTCATGGAGTTTTGTTTCAAAACAATACAATATGAGATTAATATAGTCTTAATAAATTCCATGATAGACAAATAAAATTCAATAAACGGATTCCTTATTAAATCAAATGAGGTGAGATGATTGCATATACAAATAGTTGATTTAAGAATATATGACAAAAAATATGGGTTAAAAATTGAATGCCCTACAATTTAACGAGTAGAATTCACTTATGAGCCATCACCCATTAAGCCTAAATACTCCACTTAATTCTTATTATCAAGAAATTAAAAGATGTATTTTTGGAAAAAATGCATCATAGTATACCCATATTGATGGACATAACTAAGTACAAGTGAATAATATAATTCTAGCTCAAGTGATATGATTTCAATTTATTTAAAATACAAATATACAAAAAGAATGACTTTAAATAATGAAATTACATGCCTTACAGTTAAAAAAGTCCAATGAAATAGTTTATCCATGATAGTGTCTAATCAAACCTTGGTAATCCACCTATCAATCATTATCATCATGTATATGTTTTTTTAAGAAATGAAAAATTATTTAGAATATATCTTTCATCTCAAAAATTACATATCACATTTATGCACTTATATTAGTGCATTTTACATGTAAACAATGAATAACTGACTTTGTGCCTTCTTGATTTTCAATATTATATGATTGTTGTTACAACCATTAGTTGATTTAAGCATATAAATTTATGAAAACTATCAATTGAGAAATAACATATCTTATGCTTCAAAAAGATCAAATCATTTATGTATGACACATTTATCATCATCCTTAATAGTGAATAATGCATTGTGAATAGTGAATAATGCACATAACATTTATCAACTAAATTATTATAATTTGTTTAGTAAGAATAGCACCTTTGTTTGCAAGGAGTTCTATTTCAAAACTTATATTTCACATTTATATATGATTATTGATACATATAACTAAACATAAGTCATTAACAATAAAATGCCTCGATGGTTCATGTAAGATAATTTGAATGGAAAATAATTCATTTAAGAACACATGCACGCATGCACACACATCTTAGAAAAAAAAACGATACAACAAAGTCATCCCAAAAAAAATTATAAACAATAAGAAATATACATATTAATATAATTGGCATCCCATATATTTCAAAAAATATAAAATAATACAAATTGATTCAACAAAAACTATGTCCAAAATGTATTGAAAAATTGGAAAGTATTTTTCAACAAATTTATAAAGGAAATTATGTTGGGTCCCTATAATACTAGTGATTACCCCATTACTATTGTAGTTGTACCCCTTATTAATATTGTTGTGCGCCTATTGCCCCCATATTGTTATTACTGTGCCCCATATAATCCCTCTATTGTTATTTTTGTGGCTTTATATTATTATTGTTAGGTCGGCTAGATTATATTGTGACTCCTTAGACTCCTATATATAGAACGGAGGTTTTGTCATTTGAATTATCAAAGAATTGTTCATTTACGTAATGTAAAGAAGGTTACCCCCTCAAAGAGGCTGAATTTTAAGGTGTTGATCTATCTTTTCTATCTTCTTCTTGAGCTGGTTTCATAACATTTGGTATGAGAGCTTTGGATTCTAGGGTTTCGCTGCTCTAAACAGGTCATCGTGGAATTTTCACTATAACGTTTTTTCTGCGATGTTTCAGAGGCTAAGAAAAAACCCCATTTGAGAAGACATCACGTTGAATCTCGGGTCCGAATTTCAGAGAATTTTGCACTACATTTGTAGAGATATGATCTGAGGAATTTGGTCTTTTTGCAGACACTTGAATTACATTCCAAATAGGTGACCTGGGGAAAATCATCATAACTTTTCTATGAGCATTGGATTGAAATTTCGTAAGAAGGTGCAAAAAGAGGACGGACTGCTCCGAAAAATTGATATGAGGAAGTTTGATGGCAAGGATCCTGCAACATGTATATTACAGATGGAGCAATTTTTCGATCTCAATAATGTGCAAAATACACAAAAGGTATGTATGGTAACTTTATATTTGGAACCAAATCAGTTTGTATGGTATCAACAGCTTTGCTCTCGTAAACAATTTATCACTTGGGCAATTTTTATGGAAGAATTGATAGCACATCATTATGAGGATACAAAAAGCAACACTTTTTTTAGCGAATTGATAAGTCTCAAACAAAAGGGTTCAATAATGGAGCACATTGAGGAGTTCCAAAAATTGAACATAAGGGTAAAAGATATTCCAGAGGAGCATAGGATTGATGTGTTCATAGGGTCTTTAAAAGGATAATATCCAACACGTTGTTCTTCTTTGGGAACCTGATTCATTAGAGAAGGCATTCAGGTTAGCAAGAAAAATGGAAAGAAAAATTATGGCAACCAAGAAGCATACCGCTCAAAACTATAAACACGGGAAGTGTTGTTGCCACTAGTCTTCCACAACCTATAAAGTTGACACCACAACAATGGAAAAAAAAAAGAGCAAAAGGGCTTTGTTACAATTGTGATAGCAAATACACTAAAGGTCATAAGTGTGCTGAGAAGAAATTATTCTACATAGATTGTGAAGAGGAAGAAGAAAAGGAGCAAGAAAGGTCAAAAGAAGAGATATACTCCAGGAACAAAGCCTAGATGAAGAACAAATGAATCCGACCATATCTTGTAATGCATTGGTGGGAATTACAACTCCTCGAACCATCAAGATAGAAGGACAAATCAAGAAGAAAAAGGTAATAGTGTTGATTGATTCAGGAAGTACACACAATTTTATTCATTGTAAGGTAGCAAAAGAATTGAGTTGCTTCCTATATCCAGCACCAGAGTGTCAAGTGATGATTGCAAATGGAGGAACAATAAATTGCTCTGGAAAGTGCCATAATATCAAGCTATCCATGGGAGAATATGTATTGACTAGCCCAAGGCTTTCCATTCCAATGGGAGGTGCTGATGTTGTACTAGGAGTCCAATGGCTACAATCCTTGGGTACAATAGCTTTTAATTTTCAAGAACTTTTCATGAAATTTTCTATGAAAGGAAAGGAAGTTGTATTAAGGGGTATTGCAGGGAAACCAGGAAAGATAATCAGCTCTAATGGTATGACAAAGCTTCTAAAAAAGGAACAAAGGGGTGTAATTGCACAATTATGTTCGCTAGATGTTTCCACATCGAAATCATCTATTTCTCCAGATCTCCAAAAAGTCCTGGATAATCATTCCAAGGTATTTGAGACTCATAAAGGTCTCCCACCTGTGCGTGATCATGATCATACTATTCATCTAATTCCAGGAAGTGTTCCTCCAAACATCAAGCTGTACAGATATCCCTATGTCCAAAAGAGCGAAATTGAACGTATGGTTGTAGAAATGCTAGAGGCTGGTATAATTCAACCGAGTCAAAGTTCTTTCTCTGCTCCAATAGTATTGGTGCACAAGAAGGATGGACCATGGCGCATGTGTCCGGATTATAGGGAGCTCAACAAGCTCACTATTAAAGATAAGTTCCCCATTCCTGTCATTGATGAATTACTCGATGAATTGATGGATCAATTTACTTCACCAAGTTGGATCTTCGTTCAGGATATCATGAAACCAGAATGAATATTGAAGACATTCTGAAAACAGCATTTAGAACTCATGAGGGTCATTATGAATTTTTGGTCATGCATTTTGGCCTTACCAATGCACCTTCAACATTTCAAGGTTTGATGAATTCAATTTTCAAACCATTCATTAGAAAATTTGTGTTAGTATTTTTTGATGATATACTAATCTACAACAAGTCTTGGAAGAATCATGTTGAACATGCTGACAGGGTGCTACAACTATTGGAGGAGAAACAATTATATGCAAAAAGATCCAAATGTTTCTTTGGTGTCTAGGAGGTGGAATATCTGAGTCATATTGTATCTCATGAAGGAGTTCAGGTAGACCCTAGCAAAATTAAAGCCATTAAGGAATGGAGAATCCCGACATCCATAAAGCATCTACGAGGATTTCTTGGGTTGACAGGGTATTATCGCAAGATTGTTAAGAATTATGGGAGAATAGCAGCACCTTTAACAACATTATTGAAGAAAGATGCATTTTCATGGACTCCGGAAGCAACAAAGGCCTTTGAACATCTTAAAGAGGCAATGTGCCAAGCACCGGTCTTAGCTACAGTGGACTTCACAAAAACCTTTATTGTGGAATGTGATGCTTCAGGAAATGGAATGGTGTTGTTCTAATGCAAGATGAAAGACCCATTGCTTTTGAAAGTCGTCCAATCAAGGGAAAGTTTTTACACAAAGCTATTTATGAGAAGGAAATGTTGGCAATACTCCATGCACTTAAGAAATGGCGACCCTACCTAATGGGAAGACACTTCAAGGTAAAAACGGATCATGAAAGCCTTAAATACTTTTTAGAACAAAGATTATCCTCTGAAGAGCAACAAAAGTGGGTCACAAAGATGCTGGGTTATGACTTTGAAA